>JAYXIM010027680.1:0-69778 GCA_037575425.1 Anastrepha fraterculus
TTATTAAACATAACAGAATAACCGTAGACCCACAAAAAATTGAGACCATAAAAAATTACCCTGTGCCTATGAATCTGAAAGAATTAAGATCATTTTTAGGACTAGCAGGATATTATAGAAAGTTCATCAAAGACTACGCCAAGATTACCAAACCCCTAACATTGTTTTTACGAGGAGAAAACGGTCTCGTAAAGAAAAATCAAAGTGAAAAAATGCAAATAAAATTAGATGAGGAAGCCATAAAAGCGATGAATATATTAAAAAAGGAATTACAAGCACAAGTCGAACTCTTTCCACCCGATTTCAATAAACCCTTTGATTTAACCACGGACGCAAGTAATTTTGCCATAGGAGCTGTGTTATCCCAAGGTAGAAATCCCATTTGTTTTATATCCAGAACCCTAAGCGAGACGGAACAAAAATATAGCACAAACGAAAAAGAGTTATTAGCCATAATTTGGGCACTACAAAAGTTCAGGAACTATTTATATGGACGATCAGACCTTACAATCTACACGGATCATCAGTCCTTAACCTACTCTATTTCAGAGAAGAACCCTAATAATAAACTAAAAAGGTGGAAAAACCAAATAGAAGAATACGGTGCCAAACTGGTATACAAACCAGGTTCTCAAAACATCGTTGCAGATGCACTAAGTCGGCAACAAATTAATCAATTAACCGACTCAGAATCGCAGCACTCTCAACTCAGCTCACCCACTGAAACCATAAGAAGGGTAGGCACTAGCTTAAACCATTTTAATAATCAAATTATTATCCAAACTAGCAATGGATTAGTAAGAATAGAAAGTAAAAATATATTCGGAAAATTTAGACACACCATATACTTCACCACTATAGAACAATTGATAAGTGATATTAAAGGCGTACTACACCCAAACAATATTAACGCCATAATCACTACCGAAGAAATTCTATATCAAATAAAAACCACACTAGTACAAACTTTCCCAACCACTACTTTTGTAATAGCAAATGCATTAGTCAGAGACATCACTGACGAAAATGAACAGAATGAGATAGTTGAACAAATACACAGAAGAGCACATAGAAATTATAGAAATAATATAAAAGAACTCTCTGAGAGCTATTACTGGCCTAACATGCAAGATATGGCAAAGAAGGCAGCACAAATATGTGAGATATGTAAAAAATGTAAATACGACAGACGACCGAATAAATTACTTTACGGAAAAACACCAATACCAAATGAAGTAGGTACACATTTGCACATGGATACATTTTTTATGGACAACCAAACATATATAACTACAGTAGACAGATACTCAAAATTCTGCTATATAAGAAAAATACCAGATAGGAAAAACTCATACATATATTTGAATGAAATACTATCACAAATATTCCCATACGCAACGAACCTAACAACCGATAACGACCCGACATACGTTAATGTAATAGCAAAATCCCTATACGATCGACTACATATACAGCACACAGCAGTGCCACCACAACATTCGACAACGAACGGTCAAGTAGAGCGGACGCACAGCACAATAGTGGAGCTAACTAACTTACTAGTAAAGGAAACCAAAGGTAAGCACGAAGAGGTGATATTCGAAGCAGTACGACAGTACAATAAAACCATTCACTCGGTCACAGGACATAAACCCGAGGACGTGTTTTTCAACAGAGGAGGATACGACTATAAAGTCATCGGAAATAGAATTCGTTATAATCAAGAAAGAGATATCACCCAACAGAAGGCACCGAACAAACAAATTACTTACAAGAAAGGAGATATTATTTACGTTAAGAGAAGCCGAAGAAATAAAAAACACGATAGATTCATGAAAAAAATAATTGAACAGGATAACGGTAAAACAGTCACCACAACTGATAATAGAATAATACACAAAGATAACATCCGTACGAACTAGAAATGAATCTCATAATAATAATAATCTTGCTGTGCATAAACAGAAAATAGTGAACAGCCAATTTGAAAAAATACTAGAAAAAATTAACCCTAAAGCTTTTACACAAAAAAATTTAACCGAAGTACTTTATGAACTTAATAACCTCATGACAACTATTAACTTAGCAAAAAATAACAATTCCTTATCGACTTCACTAGACTTAAAGGAAATTACGAGAATTATATCGCATGAACAAACAGATATTTTAATAAAAAATATTTTAGAATACTCAGAAATAAAAATAGCTAAATACGAACAAAGTTTTATTATTATGTATAAATATCTATCCTAGGATAGAAAGGAAATTCGAACAATTTCATATTCACTCAATATCTTCAAAAAGAGGTAAAATCATAATGGACAAAAACATAGCTCTATGTAACAATAAAGAATACGTAAGGATCACTAATTGTAAAGATTTTATTGAACAAACTATATGTAAACAAAATATTAAGGATAATTATACAATAGACATTTTAAAAAGAAATGACGCACAATGTAATACCTATATTAGAAGAAGAAACAAAATTACTAGAGTCCAAATTGTAAATGAGGCATTTAATTTTAAGAGGGAGGAGAGTTAGTGTAACAGAAAACACACTACTGTACCGATTACATCATCCAATGTATGATACAGAGTCAGTAGTTTACATAAAAATATTCCTATTCAGCAAATAGTAAACAAAATAAACCTTATCAACAAATAGTAAACAAAATAAACATTATCAGCAAACAATATAACGCAAGTTAAATAGGTACTTTTGATGTTTAAATAAAAAGATATATTTTATTTGTATCAATATGTACTTATGTCAATTATAAACTGAAGTTCACGTGCTTCAGTATGATACAAGACTAACTTATTTCTATGCTTAATCGTCTATTTATAGGCTCTGGTTTCCTTTGTTTATTGTTTGCTGATAATAGAAATATACTATTTGCTGATAATGTTTATTTTGTTTACTATTTGTTGATAAGGTTTATTTTGTTTACTATTTGCTGAATAGGAATATTTTTATGTAAACTACTGACTCTGTATCATACATTGGATGATGTAATCGGTACAGTAGTGTGTTTTCTGTTACACTAACTCTCCTCCCTCTTAAAATTAAATGTCCTCATTTAGGTATTACATTGTGCGTCATTTCTTTTTAAAATGTCTATTGTATAATTATCCTTAATATTTTGTTTACATATAGTTTGTTCAATAAAATCTTTACAATTAGTGATCCTTACGCATTCTTTATTGTTACATAGAGCTATGTTTTTGTCCATTATGATTTTACCTCTTTTTGAAGATATTGAGTGAATATGAAATTGTTCGAATTTCCTTTCTATCCTAGGATAGATATTTATACATAATAATAAAACTTTGTTCGTATTTAGCTATTTTTATTTCTGAGTATTCTAAAATATTTTTTATTAAAATATCTGTTTGTTCATGCGATATAATTCTCGTAATTTCCTTTAAGTCTAGTGAAGTCGATAAGGAATTGTTATTTTTTGCTAAGTTAATAGTTGTCATGAGGTTATTAAGTTCATAAAGTACTTCGGTTAAATTTTTTTATGTAAAAGCTTTAGGGTTAATTTTTTCTAGTATTTTTTCAAATTGGCTGTTCACTATTTTCTGTTTATGCACAGCAAGATTATTATTATTATGAGACTCATTTCTAGTTCGTACGGATGTTATCTTTGTGTATTATTCTATTATCAGTTGTGGTGACTGTTTTACCGTTATCCTGTTCAATTATTTTTTTCATGAATCTATCGTGTTTTTTATTTCTTCGGCTTCTCTTAACGTAAATAATATCTCCTTTCTTGTAAGTAATTTGTTTGTTCGGTGCCTTCTGTTGGGTGATATCTCTTTCTTGATTATAACGAATTCTATTTCCGATGACTTTATAGTCGTATCCTCCTCTGTTGAAAAACACGTCCTCGGGTTTATGTCCTGTGACCGAGTGAATGGTTTTATTGTACTGTCGTACTGCTTCGAATATCACCTCTTCGTGCTTACCTTTGGTTTCCTTTACTAGTAAGTTAGTTAGCTCCACTATTGTGCTGTGCGTCCGCTCTACTTGACCGTTCGTTGTCGAATGTTGTGGTGGCACTGCTGTGTGCTGTATATGTAGTCGATCGTATAGGGATTTTGCTATTACATTAACGTATGTCGGGTCGTTATCGGTTGTTAGGTTCGTTGCGTATGGGAATATTTGTGATAGTATTTCATTCAAATATATGTATGAGTTTTTCCTATCTGGTATTTTTCTTATATAGCAGAATTTTGAGTATCTGTCTACTGTAGTTATATATGTTTGGTTGTCCATAAAAAATGTATCCATGTGCAAATGTGTACCTACTTCATTTGGTATTGGTGTTTTTCCGTAAAGTAATTTATTCGGTCGTCTGTCGTATTTACATTTTTCACATATCTCACATATTTGTGCTGCCTTCTTTGCCATATCTTGCATGTTAGGCCAGTAATAGCTCTCAGAGAGTTCTTTTATATTATTTCTATAATTTCTATGTGCTCTTCTGTGTATTTGTTCAACTATCTCATTCTGTTCATTTTCGTCAGTGATGCCTCTGACTAATGCATTTGCTATTACAAAAGTAGTGGTTGGGAAAGTTTGTACTAGTGTGGTTTTTATTTGATATAGAATTTCTTCGGTAGTGATTATGGCGTTAATATTGTTTGGGTGTAGTACGCCTTTAATATCACTTATCAATTGTTCTATAGTGGTGAAGTATATGGTGTGTCTAAATTTTCCGAATATATTTTTACTTTCTATTCTTACTAATCCATTGCTAGTTTGGATAATAATTTGATTATTAAAATGGCTTAAGCTAGTGCCTACCCTTCTTATGGTTTCAGTGGGTGAGCTGAGTTGAGAGTGCTGCGATTCTGAGTCGGTTAATTGATTGATTTGTTGCCGACTTAGTGCATCTGCAACGATGTGTTGAGAACCTGGTTTGTATACCAGTTTGGCACCGTATTCTTCTATTTGGTTTTTCCACCTTTTTAGTTTATTATTAGGGTTCTTCTCTGAAATAGAGTAGGTTAAGGACTGATGATCCGTGTAGATTGTAAGGTCAGATCGTCCATATAAATAGTTCCTGAACTTTTGTAGTGCCCAAATTATGGCTAATAACTCTTTTTCGTTTGTGCTATATTTTTGTTCCGTCTCGCTTAGGGTTCTGGATATAAAACAAATGGGATTTCTACCTTGGGATAACACAGCTCCTATGGCAAAATTACTTGCGTCCGTGGTTAAATCAAAGGGTTTATTGAAATCGGGTGGAAAGAGTTCGACTTGTGCTTGTAATTCCTTTTTTAATATATTCATCGCTTTTATGGCTTCCTCATCTAATTTTATTTGCATTTTTTCACTTTGATTTTTCTTTACGAGACCGTTTTCTCCTCGTAAAAACAATGTTAGGGGTTTGGTAATCTTGGCGTAGTCTTTGATGAACTTTCTATAATATCCTGCTAGTCCTAAAAATGATCTTAATTCTTTCAGATTCATAGGCACAGGGTAATTTTTTATGGTCTCAATTTTTTGTGGGTCTACGGTTATTCTGTTATGTTTAATAATATATCCTAAAGGATTGTTCTCCTAATATCATATCGAATTCTTTTAATTCTTCGATTTAAAAAAATACTAATTCTTGTCCTAGCATTCTTATCTTCTTGGCTGAGTTTATTGTGTTTGAACCATTCAGAGTTCTACTAACAAATTGTTTAACTTCTTTCCATTTGGAATATTTTTTCTAATATAATTTAATGTCGAACCTGTGTCTATTAATAGTTTTTTATTATCATGTAAAATAATCTGAAGACACGGCAGATTATTTACTCGTCTAAAAAAGTAGCTCTATTTTCAAATTCACTTTCATCTATATTTACCTTTAATGACTGATCACTATTATTATCCGTTATTTGGTTGATCCTTTGTAGCTTCTGCGGTGCTATATTATATCTGGATGACGTTAGTTGGTGGTTTCGTTTAAATGGTTCTCCTCTATTGTCGTTCATAGTTGTTTCTGAAGGGATTCTGTTGATACGATTGCTGTTGTTGATGCTGATTATTCGTGGGTTGCCGGAATCTTCCTATTGATGTATCCACGTCCATTGGTGTCGGGTTTGGTCTTTCCTTATGGGGAATAGGTTGAACTCCTGGTTGATACCTCCTTTCGTTTTGTGGGTGTTTGGGGTAGTTATATGCTTCTCGTCGTATCGGATTGTTCTGCGTTTTATAAAGAATCTCCGTGGCAATTGCGTATGCACTTTCTAAATCTCTTTATTATACTTATATCTTTATTTCATTTGCATTGTTTATCCTGGGACTTATCGGTTGGAATTCTTCGATATTAGGTAACGGCGCTTGCTGCAGCTGGGCTAATTGTGCTTCTACAGTGGCATAACCTTGTTCCAAGGTTACTAACCTTGATTCCATAATGATTCCTCTGCTTTGGTCAAACACTTGTAATCGCTTTTTGCGGAAGAGGTCCAGTTTTATTTTTGGTTCTCCTTGTCCTCTTTTTCAGGACGTTCCTTTTATTATTCACTTATTCATCCCGGTTGAGCCCCCAGTTAAATAGGTACTTTTGATGTTTAAATAAAAAGATATATTTTATTTGTATCAATATGTACTTATGTCAATTGTAAACTGAAGTTCACATGCTTCAGTATAATACAAGACTAACTTATTTCTATGCTTAATCGTCTATTTATAGGCTCTGGTTTCTTTCGTTTATTGTTTGCTGATAATAGAAATATACTATTTGCTGATAATGTTTATTTTGTTTACTATTTGCTGAATAGGAATATTTTTATGTAAACTACTCATTCTGTATCATACATTGGATGATGTAATCGGTACAGTAGTGTGTTTTCTGTTACACTAACTCGCACATATGTATGTATATGAGTACGTTTGCTTTGTTTAGCTCCCTTTCTAATGAGCACAGCATTGTATACATTTGGATTCTCAATAATTGTTTTGCTTTGTTATCCTTACTAATAAATACATATGTATTCATGAACATAGTCCCAACGGTTGCTGCGAATTTTTTTCAGAATTTTGTTGACACACAAATATACGCACATATGTATATGAGTACGTTTGCTTTGTTTAGCTCCCTTTCTAATGAGCACAGCATTGTATACATTTGGATTCTCAATAATTGTTTTGCTTTGTTATCCTTACTAATAAATACATATGTATTCATGAACATAGTCCCAACGGTTGCTGCGAATTTTTTTCAGAATTTTGTTGACACACAAATATACGCACATATGTATATGAGTACGTTTGCTTTGTTTAGCTCCCTTTCTAATGAGCACAGCATTGTATACATTTGGATTCTCAATAATTGTTTTTTTTTATCCTTACTAATAAATACATATGTATTCATGAACATAGTCCCAACGGTTGTTGCGAATTTTTTTCAGAATTTTGTTGACACACAAATATACGCACATATGTACATATATGAGTACGTTTGCTTTGTTTAGCTCCCTTTCTAATGAGCACAGCATTGTATACATTTGGATTCTCAATAATTGTTTTGCTTTGTTATCCTTACTAATAAATACATATGTATTCATGAACATAGTCCCAACGGTTGCTTCGAATTTTTTTTAGAATTTTGTTGTGATCGCAATAATCTTCTTCTTCTATCTTCTTCTATAGTATCTTCTATAGTATTATTTTAAAACATGGCGCTTATTCTGACTTAACTACAACACGTACAGATATGAAATATATATCAAAAGAAAGGTTTTGATGAGCATATTTCCGGAAAATTATAAAAATTAAAATTGGTTAATTAGTTCATGAAATATTTGCGTGTAAAGTTATCAAAATTTTCATATTGATAACAGCGATGTCTATGCAAAGCGGGATGACACACAAACGCATATATGTATATATGAGTACGTTTGCTTTGTTTAGCTCTCTTTCTAATGAGCACAGCATTGCATACATTTGGATTCTCAATAATTGTTTTTTTTTATCCTTACTAATAAATACATATGTATTCATGAACATAGTCCCAACGGTTGCTGCGAATTTTTTTCAGAATTTTGTTGTGATCGCAATAATCTTCTTCTTCTATCTTCTTCTATAGTATTATTTTAAAACATGGCGCTTATTCTGACTTAACTTCAACACGTACAGATATGAAATATATATCAAAAGAAAGGTTTTGATGAGCATATTTCCGGAAAATTATAAAAATTAAAATTGGTTAATTTGTTCATGAAATATTTGCGTGTAAAGTTATCAAAATTTTCATATTAATAACAGCGATGTCTATGCAAAGCGGGATGGCACACAAACGCATATGTATATATGAGTACGTTTGCTTTGTTTAGCTCTCTTTCTAATGAGCACAGCATTGTATACATTTGGATTCTCAATAATTGTTTTTTTTTATCCTTACTAATAAATACATATGTATTCATGAACATAGTCCCAACGGTTGCTGCGAATTTTTTTCAAAATTTTGTTGTGATGGTATTGCCATGATGTGGTATAAATTGACAATTTACTTGAAATTTGTCAGTTCACTTAAAACAACGGTAACAGTACAAATTAGTAAGAGTTTTGGGCAGACGCAAAATAGGATTTATTTTGAGAAAAAAGTACATACATACATATTTAATTTTAAAATATGCCTAGAGGACGCCCAAGAAGAGTTCGTAGAAGAGTTCCAACTTAAATGGAGGAATAGAGCAGGTAAGTAAGTGATAAATGTTTGAAACGTCACGTATTGGATATGATTGGTAGAAGCATCCACTTTTGTTTTCGTTCATATATGGTACAATTGATCTACAATATATAAACGTATGTATGTATTTAAAAATTTTGTGTCCGCTTGATCCTTTTTGCAAAACTCAAAATTTTAAAAAGTTTTAAAAAATTAAGAGAGAGAGACAAATTAGTTTTTTATTTGATACGCTTTGGCATGGATCCATCTACTTGCTGTAAACGCCCTTTTGGCATTTGGCACGCGATGTGTCGTACTAGAAAAGAGTACATGTCTATCCTTCAAATAAGATAGAGTTTTAACAAAGTGGTTGCGCGCTTAAATCGGTTTTTGTTGAAAACTTACATCTCTTTGCTTCCGCTTCATATAATATATGTTTTAAACGATTTCATGTTTTTTAGGTCCGTATTCATGCAAGCACAAGTACATACAAAAAAGCTCTAGATCCAGCATTTAATGCAGAATATAGCACGCTTGGTGGTTTAACCAGTATATGTTTGCATTGCAATGCTAAACATTTTAAATGTGAAAAGGTAACTCTCCATTATTGAAAAACGTTGGTAAACTTGATAAAGACAAATTTTTTATAGGGAAGAAATCAATTCCTTACATGCTGCCACGGCGGGAAAGTGCAGATACCAATACCTCACGTACCTGATTTTTTGGAAAGGGTTTTTGAAAATAATTTGAACTCTTTCCGGTCCCATTACTTAGAGAATATAAGACAAATAAATAGCTCATTCGCTTTTGCATCTTTTGAAGCTAAAATTGTAGAGCCACCAGGACGTGGCCCTTATTGTTTTCGGATACATGGATCAATTTACCATCGAGTGGGTCCTCTTCATGCTAATAATGATTCAAACTCATTATACGGACTGCTTTATATACTTGATACTGACCAAGCCACTGACATTCGACTACAAAGGAATGCAAATTGCGATAGTTCCTTGATGAAATGCCTACACGAGATGATATCAACCGTGAATCCCTTAGCCCGTCAGTATAAATTTATGGCACAAGTTGAACGCGAGGAGGAACAGAGGGCACGACAGGCAAATCGAGTTCCGCACAAAGTGAGCATGATTTTCTTCCGTAGTCATGCGAATCGGCGTTATAATTTGCCTAACTGCTCAGAAATTGCAGCCGTTTTCACAACTGAGGATGGTGAACCACCGGCAAGCCGTGATTTAAGAGTATTTTCTCACAGCTCAGAAACACAGTATTGCACCACGATTTCAACTTTACATAGATTATGCGATCCCTTGGTTTACCCTCTTTTATTTCCCTATGGTGAGCCAGGATACGACGAAGCACTACTACATGAGCAAGAATACAGAACAAGTCGCAGGTTTAGGGTCACACAGTTGCAATTCGTTGGATATCGAATGGCGATTCGAGAAGGTTTCAGCTTACTTTATGCTTCAGGTAAACGTTGGCAACAATATTTAGTTGATCAGTACGTTAGAATAGAGGATGCAAGGTTGGCGTTTTTGCGTAATCACCAACATCAGCTTCGAGTTGAAACATATGCTGGCTTACACGATTATGTTATGCGTCAAGCAGAACTAGAAAATGCACGCCCTGGTCGCATTGTCGTTCTGCCTTCCAGTTTTCCAGGCTCACCTCGCAATATGAATATGCATTACCAAGATGCCATGGCTATTGTTAGAAAACATGGAAAGCCGTCACTTTTCATAACTTTTATCTCTAATCCAAAATAGCCTGAGATAACTCAAAACATTGAACAGTATCAAGTACCCCAAATGCGTCCTGAGTTAATAGCGCGAGTTTTTAAGCAAAAACTAAAAGATCTTTTAAATGATATTTCAAAAAAGCATGTATTTGGAAGGGTGAAATATTTTCTATACGTAATAGAATTTCAAAAAAGAGGTCTACCGCATGCACATATTTTGGTTGCTCTTCATGATGCAGATGCCATTATTGATGGTTCTATTATAGACTTGGCTGTTTGTGCTGAAATTCCGAATAAAGAAACTGAGCCTGAACTTCATGAAATTGTTTTAAAATGTATGGTGCATGGTCCATGTGACCCACTTAATCCTTCATCGCCTTGCATGTCTGAATCTGGAGAATGCACAAAAAAATATCCAAAACTATTTCAAGAAGTTACTTTGCAAGATGTCAATGGGTATCCCCAGTATCGTCGCCGCGATGACGGGAGCAAAGTTTTAGTTCGAGTCAATCAAAACCAAATTGAATTAGATAATCGATGGATCGTACCATATAATAAATACTTAACAAAAAAATACGCCGCTCACATCAATGTTGAAATATGCTCTTCAATCAAAAGTGTTAAGTACCTACATAAATATATCTATAAAGGATATGATTGTGCAAGTATTCAGATCATTGAACAACCTGTTAGTAACTGCATTAATTTTGATGAGATAACGACTTTTGTAGATGCTAGGTATGTAAGCGCACCAGAAGCGTGTTGGAGACTTTATGAATTTCCAATGCAGGAAAAATCACACACAGTAAACACCTTCCAAATTTAAAAAATATTTACTTTCGTGAAGACAGTGCTATTGTAGCAGAAGCGATTACGGAATTCCGAGACACTACACTTACTGCGTACTTTAAGCTGAATACAATAGATACTTTTGCTAATACATTGACTTACCAAGAAATTCCTGAACATTACACTTGGCAACAAGGCTCACGTTCGTGGCAGAGAAGAAAAAATTTAGCCAACGCAATAGGCAGAATTTATACGGTCGATCCAAAGGATCGAGAACGATTTGCATTACGTTTACTGTTAGTTTCCATAAAGGGTCCTAAATCATACAATGATTTATTGACAGTTGGTAATGAGCTCCTCTCTTCTTTTTGGGAATTGGCCGTCAAACGAAAGCTATTAGTGGATAACTCGGAATCTGTTGCTGTTTTGACAGAAGTTTCTACCTTCAAAATGCCCTCACAGTTAAGACGTATTTTTGCCATGATTTGCGTGTTTGGAGAACCTACTTCGCCCCTTGAACTTTGGACAACATTTAAAGAATATTTTATTGAAGATTTTGTAAGAGATAATAATGTAGTAGAAAGTGAAATATTGGCGTTGCGGGAAATTAATCAAATTTTACTTTCCCACAATACATCTTTAAAACATTTTGGTTTGCCGGAAGTTTCTTTTGCAGACAACCTTACAACTTTAACAACTGACATTGAAGTCGATTTGATATGCGCACACATTAAAAGATCAGCTTAATCGAGAACAAAAACACATTTTTGACGAAGTATGTACAATGCTAAATGATAAGGGCATATCTACTAAGAAAACAAAACAAAACAATTATTGAGAATCCAAATGTATACAATGCTGTGCTCATTAGAAAGAGAGCTAAACAAAGCAAACGTACTCAGAGCTCCTCTCTTCTTTTTGGGAATCGGCCGTCAAACGAAAGCTATTAGTGGATAACTGGGAATGGGTTGCTGTTTTGACAGAAGTTTCTACCTTCAAAATGCCCTCACAGTTAAGACGTATTTTTGCCATGATTTGCGTGTTTGGAGAACCTACTTCGCCCCTTGAACTTTGGACAACATTTAAAGAATATTTTATTGAAGATTTTGTAAGAGATAATAATGTAGTAGAAAGTGAAATATTGGCGTTGCGGGAAATTAATCAAATTTTACTTTCCCACAATACATCTTTAAAACATTTTGGTTTGCCGGAAGTTTCTTTTGCAGACAAGCTTACAACTTTAACAACTGACATTGAAGTCGATTTGATATGCTCACAAACATTAAAAGATCAGCTTAATCGAGAACAAAAACACATTTTTGACGAAGTATGTACAATGCTAAATGATGAGGGCATATCTGCTAAAGCTGTTTTTATTGATGGACCTGGTGGCTCTGGAAAAACATTTCTATATAAAACTCTTACTCACTATATTCGTGGTATTGGAGAAACAGTGATTACCGTAGCTTGGACAGGTATAGCTTCAATTTTGTTGCCAGGCGGGCGAACTGCTCACAGCGTTTTTAAATTTCCCATACCGTTGACTGAATCGTCAGTTTCTTTCGTAAAACCAAACACTAAAGCTGGTCAGGCATTAAAGGCAGCAAAAGCTATTATTTGGGATGAAGCTAGCATGGTACCTGGCAGAGCTCTGTTGTGTTTAGATCGTCTTTTGCGCGATATTCACCAAAATGAGACGCCTTTTGGTGGGAAAATTATTATTCTGGGTGGAGACTCTAGGCAAGTTTTGCCTGTGGTACCGAGAAGTACGCGAACTGGCATAGTTGATAATTGTTTAAAACGTTGCTCTTTGTGGAAATTTTTTAAATCATTTAAGCTCACAATCAATATGCGTAGTCAAGAACCCGACTATTGTAATTTTCTTTTGCGCATAGGACACGGCGAAGGGCAAGACAATGCATCAAGAATAAAAATTCCTGATCAAATAATGGAATAATAGAAATTGATAATTTAAAAGACCGAGCCATATTATGTCCAAAAAATGACCAATGTGCCATCATAAACTCGAGTATAGTCGATATGCTACCTGGTCAAGAGCGCACATATCTCAGCGCTGATACGATTGTTTCACAAGATTCACAAGATCAGGTAAGATTCCCTGTGGAATTTTTACACTCCCTCAATTTTAGTGGAACTCCGCCGCATAAGCTTCAATTGAAAATTGGAACAGTGATAATGTTGATTCGCAATTTAAGCCCAGCAGAAGGATTGGTGAATGGCACACGACTTATCGTAAAAGAAATGCATCCGAATTGCTTGCACGCGGAAGTGTTATGCGGAGAGGCTCAGGGAAGGCGATTTCTATTGCCTCGTATAAATTTGCAGCCGAGCGAAACCACACTTCCCTTTACGTTGAAGCGTCGCCAATTTCCAATTATAATAGCCTTCGCCTTAACTATAAATAAGGCCCAGGGGCAAACATTATCAAGGGTGGGGCTTTATTTAAAGGAGAATTGCTTTGCCCACGGCCAACTTTATGTTGCGTTAAGCCGGGTTAGATCCTGGGAAAATATACGCGTTCAAATGGGCAATAACGAAAACTTCACGTTGAATGTAGTTTATAATGAAGTAATTTAAAAAAGAAAATTACTCATTTAACTGAACAAAATTTTAAAAATGTTATAGGTATGCATAAGTTCTTACATAGGTATTACATATGAATAAAAATATACACTTTTCTAATCATCATAACTTTTAATATATAAAAGTGTCACATATGTTGTTTACTTTCCGTGGGAAAAAAGCCCACCCGATTTTCGGGGGTTACATACTAGTCTATAGTATTATTTTAAAACATGGCGCTTATTCTGACTAAACTACAATATGTACAGATATGAAATACATATATTATATATCAAAAGAAAGGTTTTGATGAGCATATTTCCGGAAAATTATAAAAATTAAAATTGGTTAATTAGTTCATGAAATATTTGCGTGTAAAGTTATCAAAATTTTCATATTGATAACAGCGATGTCTATGCAAAGCGGGTTGACACACAAATATACGCAAGTTAAATAGGTACTTTTGATGTTTAAATAAAAAGATATATTTTATTTGTATCAATATGTACTTATGTCAATTATAAACTGAAGTTCACGTGCTTCAGTATGATACAAGACTAACTTATTTCTATGCTTAATCGTCTATTTATAGGCTCTGGTTTCCTTTGTTTATTGTTTGCTGATAATAGAAATATACTATTTGCTGATAATGTTTATTTTGTTTACTATTTGTTGATAAGGTTTATTTTGTTTACTATTTGCTGAATAGGAATATTTTTATGTAAACTACTGACTCTGTATCATACATTGGATGATGTAATCGGTACAGTAGTGTGTTTTCTGTTACACTAACTCTCCTCCCTCTTAAAATTAAATGTCCTCATTTAGGTATTACATTGTGCGTCATTTCTTTTTAAAATGTCTATTGTATAATTATCCTTAATATTTTGTTTACATATAGTTTGTTCAATAAAATCTTTACAATTAGTGATCGTTACGTATTCTTTATTGTTACATAGAGCTATGTTTTTGTCCATTATGATTTTACCTCTTTTTAAAGATATTGAGTGAATATGAAGTTGTTCGAATTTCCTTTCTATCCTAGGATAGATATTTATACATAATAATAAAACTTTGTTCGTATTTAGCTATTTTTATTTCTGAGTATTCTAAAATATTTTTTATTAAAATATCTGTTTGTTCATGCGATATAATTCTCGTAATTTCCTTTAAGTCTAGTGAAGTCGATAAGGAATTGTTATTTTTTGCTAAGTTAATAGTTGTCATGAGGTTATTAAGTTCATAAAGTACTTCGGTTAAATTTTTTTGTGTAAAAGCTTTAGGGTTAATTTTTTCTAGTATTTTATCAAATTGGCTGTTCACTATTTTCTGTTTATGCACAGCAAGATTATTATTATTATGAGACTCATTTCTAGTTCGTACGGATGTTATCTTTGTGTATTATTCTATTATCAGTTGTGGTGACTGTTTTACCGTTATCCTGTTCAATTATTTTTTTCATGAATCTATCGTGTTTTTTATTTCTTCGGCTTCTCTTAACGTAAATAATATCTCCTTTCTTGTAAGTAATTTGTTTGTTCGGTGCCTTCTGTTGGGTGATATCTCTTTCTTGATTATAACGAATTCTATTTCCGATGACTTTATAGTCGTATCCTCCTCTGTTGAAAAACACGTCCTCGGGTTTATGTCCTGTGACCGAGTGAATGGTTTTATTGTACTGTCGTACTGCTTCGAATATCACCTCTTCGTGCTTACCTTTGGTTTCCTTTACTAGTAAGTTAGTTAGCTCCACTATTGTGCTGTGCGTCCGCTCTACTTGACCGTTCGTTGTCGAATGTTGTGGTGGCACTGCTGTGTGCTGTATATGTAGTCGATCGTATAGGGATTTTGCTATTACATTAACGTATGTCGGGTCGTTATCGGTTGTTAGGTTCGTTGCGTATGGGAATATTTGTGATAGTATTTCATTCAAATATATGTATGAGTTTTTCCTATCTGGTATTTTTCTTATATAGCAGAATTTTGAGTATCTGTCTACTGTAGTTATATATGTTTGGTTGTCCATAAAAAATGTATCCATGTGCAAATGTGTACCTACTTCATTTGGTATTGGTGTTTTTCCGTAAAGTAATTTATTCGGTCGTCTGTCGTATTTACATTTTTCACATATCTCACATATTTGTGCTGCCTTCTTTGCCATATCTTGCATGTTAGGCCAGTAATAGCTCTCAGAGAGTTCTTTTATATTATTTCTATAATTTCTATGTGCTCTTCTGTGTATTTGTTCAACTATCTCATTCTGTTCATTTTCGTCAGTGATGCCTCTGACTAATGCATTTGCTATTACAAAAGTAGTGGTTGGGAAAGTTTGTACTAGTGTGGTTTTTATTTGATATAGAATTTCTTCGGTAGTGATTATGGCGTTAATATTGTTTGGGTGTAGTACGCCTTTAATATCACTTATCAATTGTTCTATAGTGGTGAAGTATATGGTGTGTCTAAATTTTCCGAATATATTTTTACTTTCTATTCTTACTAATCCATTGCTAGTTTGGATAATAATTTGATTATTAAAATGGCTTAAGCTAGTGCCTACCCTTCTTATGGTTTCAGTGGGTGAGCTGAGTTGAGAGTGCTGCGATTCTGAGTCGGTTAATTGATTGATTTGTTGCCGACTTAGTGCATCTGCAACGATGTGTTGAGAACCTGGTTTGTATACCAGTTTGGCACCGTATTCTTCTATTTGGTTTTTCCACCTTTTTAGTTTATTATTAGGGTTCTTCTCTGAAATAGAGTAGGTTATGATCCGTGTAGATTGTAAGGTCAGATCGTCCATATAAATAGTTCCTGAACTTTTGTAGTGCCCAAATTATGGCTAATAACTCTTTTTCGTTTGTGCTATATTTTTGTTCCGTCTCGCTTAGGGTTCTGGATATAAAACAAATGGGATTTCTACCTTGGGATAACACAGCTCCTATGGCAAAATTACTTGCGTCCGTGGTTAAATCAAAGGGTTTATTGAAATCGGGTGGAAAGAGTTCGTCTTGTGCTTGTAATTCCTTTTTTAATATATTCATCGCTTTTATGGCTTCCTCATCTAATTTTATTTGCATTTTTTCACTTTGATTTTTCTTTACGAGACCGTTTTCTCCTCGTAAAAACAATGTTAGGGGTTTGGTAATCTTGGCGTAGTCTTTGATGAACTTTCTATAATATCCTGCTAGTCCTAAAAATGATCTTAATTCTTTCAGATTCATAGGCACAGGGTAATTTTTTATGGTCTCAATTTTTTGTGGGTCTACGGTTATTCTGTTATGTTTAATAATATATCCTAAAGGATTGTTCTCCTAATATCATATCGAATTCTTTTAATTCTTCGATTTAAAAAAATACTAATTCTTGTCCTAGCATTCTTATCTTCTTGGCTGAGTTTATTGTGTTTGAACCATTCAGAGTTCTACTAACAAATTGTTTAACTTCTTTCCATTTGGAATATTTTTTCTAATATAATTTAATGTCGAACCTGTGTCTATTAATAGTTTTTTATTATCATGTAAAATAATCTGAAGACACGGCAGATTATTTACTCGTCTAAAAAAGTAGCTCTATTTTCAAATTCACTTTCATCTATATTTACCTTTAATGACTGATCACTATTATTATCCGTTATTTGGTTGATCCTTTGTAGCTTCTGCGGTGCTATATTATATCTGGATGACGTTAGTTGGTGGTTTCGTTTAAATGGTTCTCCTCTATTGGGATTGAAAAGTGCGTATCCTGCTCTTGGTCGTTCATAGTTGTTTCTGAAGGGATTCTGTTGATACGATTGCTGTTGTTGATGCTGATTATTCGTGGGTTGCCGGAATCTTCCTATTGATGTATCCACGTCCATTGGTGTCGGGTTTGGTCTTTCCTTATGGGGAATAGGTTGAACTCCTGGTTGATACCTCCTTTCGTTTTGTGGGTGTTTGGGGTAGTTATATGCTTCTCGTCGTATCGGATTGTTCTGCGTTTTACAAAGAATCTCCGTGGCAATTGCGTATGCACTTTCTAAATCTCTTGGTTTTGCTGCATATAATGTGTGTTGAGTAAATTCATCATTTATGTCATTGCGGAAGCAATCTATGGCCATTTCTTTTGTGACTTGTAGAGAGTGAGTATTCCCTGGGTAATCAATTTCGCATTTAGTCATTGCTAAATTAAAGATTTGACAGAGCTTGCTATGAAATCCGGATAGCGTCTGTCTTCCTTGTATTTGTCTTTTCATTTCCTCTATGAGGGCGTTATAGCTTCTAGTATCGGCGTAGCTGTAATCTAGGCGATTGAGTATTGCTTGTAAGTGAAATACTGTGCCATGATTCTGTAGAAGAGTTGCTGGTTCTCCTTCGATCTTCGTGTGACGTATTATAAATAATGCATCATAATATGGTTTGGTATCACGAAAGGCTTCTATGGGACTCATTGCTGATATAATGGTAGCCCTTCATGTCCTGTATTTGGATGTGTCTCCGTTGAACACTGGTAGCCGTTCGAATAGTCTCAAATTTATTTCATTTGCATTGTTTATCCTGGGACTTATCGGTTGGAATTCTTCGATATTAGGTAACGGCGCTTGCTGCAGCTGGGCTAATTGTGCTTCTACAGTGGCATAACCTTGTTCCAAGGTTACTAACCTTGCTTCCATAATGATTCCTCTGCTTTGGTCAAACACCTGTAATCGCTTTTTGCGGAAGAGGTCCAGTTTTATTTTTGGTTCTCCTTGTCCTCTTTTTCAGGACGTTCCTTTTATTATTCACTTATTCATCCCGGTTGAGCCCCCAGTTAAATAGGTACTTTTGATGTTTAAATAAAAAGATATATTTTATTTGTATCAATATGTACTTATGTCAATTATAAACTGAAGTTCACATGCTTCAGTATAATACAAGACTAACTTATTTCTATGCTTAATCGTCTATTTATAGGCTGGTTTCTTTTGTTTATTGTTTGCTGATAATAGAAATATACTATTTGCTGATAATGTTTATTTTGTTTACTATTTGCTGAATATGAATATTTTTATGTAAACTACTGATTCTGTATCATACATTGGATGATGTAATCGGTACTGTTAAACCACCAAGCTTTTTTGGCAGCTAATAGTTTTCAAATTAAACACTTTAATTTTCACAAAACTTTATAATTTATTTTTCGCACTTAAAAATTTACGCGTTCGTGTGTTTGTTATCCCTTTACAATATTTAAGTTCACCGGCCTCAGCTGATGTCGAGCTTCAAGTCTCGAAATATTTGCTTAGCACAGCTTATATATAATGTATGTACATAAGAATGCGTTGATACGAACGTTAGGAAATGACAAATATGGGATAATGTGTATTAATATAATTCAAGGACAAGTACAAGAATTAGGGTGACCAGGTGTAATGACTAAAAAATATTACAATGTTATCAATTAGACTACAATACTAAATTATTAAATAAAAACTTTACAATTAACCCTATACTTAAATTATGTCATGTAAATTAGGTGCTGCTCCCAACAGGTACAGTAGTGTGTTTTCTGTTACACTAACTCGCACATATGTATATGAGTACGTTTGCTTTGTTTAGCTCCCTTTCTAATGAGCACAGCATTGTATACATTTGGATTCTCAATAATTGTTTTGCTTTGTTATCCTTACTAATAAACACATATGTATTCATGAACATAGTCCCAACGGTTGCTGCGAATTTTTTTCAGAATTTTGTTGTGATCGCAATAATCTTCTTCTTCTGTCTTCTTCTATAGTCTCTTCTATAGTATTATTTTAAAACATGGCGCTTATTCTGACTTAACTACAACACGTACAGATATGAAATATATATCAAAAGAAAGGTTTTGATGAGCATATTTCCGGAAAATTATAAAAATTAAAATTGGTTAATTAGTTCATGAAATATTTGCGTGTAAAGTTATCAAAATTTTCATATTGATAACAGCGATGTCTATGCAAAGCGGGTTGACACACAAATATACGCACATATGTATATGAGTACGTTTGCTTTGTTTAGCTCCCTTTCTAATGAGCACAGCATTGTATACATTTGGATTCTCAATAATTGTTTTGCTTTGTTATCCTTACTAATAAATACATATGTATTCATGAACATAGTCCCAACGGTTGCTGCGAATTTTTTTCAGAATTTTGTTGTGATCGCAATAATCTTCTTCTTCTATCTTCTTCTATAGTCTCTTCTATAGTATTATTTTAAAACATGGCGCTTATTCTGACTTAACTACAATATGTACAGATATGAAATATATATCAAAAGAAAAGTTTTGATGAGCATATTTCCGGAAAATTATAAAAATTAAAATTGGTTAATTAGTTCATGAAATATTTGCGTGTAAAGTTATCAAAATTTTCATATTGGTAACAGCGATGTCTATGCAAAGCGGGATGACACACAAACGCATATGTATATATGAGTACGTTTGCTTTGTTTAGCTCTCTTTCTAATGAGCACAGCATTGTATACATTTGGATTCTCAATAATTGTTTTGTTTTGTTCTCTTTACTAATAAATATGTATTCATGAACATAGTCCCAACGGGTGCTGCAAATTTTTTTCAAAATTTTGTTGTGATGGCAATAATTGGTATGAATTGACAATTGACTTGAAATTTGTCAATTCACTTAAAACAACGGTAACAGTGCAAATTAGAAAGAGTTTTGGACAGACGCAAAGAGAATTTATTTTAAGAAAAAGGACATCCATATTTAATTTTAAAATATG
This sequence comes from Anastrepha fraterculus, assembly GCA_037575425.1. Classification (NCBI taxonomy): domain Eukaryota; kingdom Metazoa; phylum Arthropoda; class Insecta; order Diptera; family Tephritidae; genus Anastrepha; species Anastrepha fraterculus. The sequence continues at coordinate 20,535 of JAYXIM010027680.1, forward strand.
CCTAGAGGACGACGAAGAAGAGTTCGTAGAAGAGTTCCTAATTTAAGTGGAGGAATAGAGCAGGTAAGTAAGTGATAAATGTTTGAAACGTCACGTATTGGATATGATTGGTAGAAGCATCCACTTTTGTTTTCGTTCATATATGGTACAATTGATCTACAATATATAAACGTATGTATGTATTTAAAAATTTTGTGTCCGCTTGATCCTTTTTGCAAAGCTCAAAATTTTAAAAAGTTTTAAAAAATTAAGAGAGAGACAAATTAGTTTTTTATTTGATACGCTTTTGGCATGGATCCATCTACTTGCTGTAAACGCCCTTTTGGCATTTGGCACGCGATGTGTCGTACTAGAAAAGAGTACATGTCTATCCTTCAAATAAGATAGAGTTTTAACAAAGTGGTTGCGCGCTTAAATCGGTTTTTGTTGAAAACTTACATCTCTTTGCTTCCGCTTCATATAATATACATATGTTTTAAACGATTTCATGTTTTTTAGGTCCGTATTCATGCAAGCACAAGTACATACAGAAAAGCTCTAGATCCAGCACTTAATGCAGAATATAGCACGCTTGGTGGTTTAACCAGTATATGTTTGCATTGCAATGCTAAACATTTTAAATGTGAAAAGGTAACTCTCCATTATTGAAAAACGTTGGTAAACTTGATAAAGACAAATTTTTTATAGGGAAGAAATCAATTCCTTACATGCTGCCACGGCGGGAAAGTGCAGATACCAATACCTCACGTACCTGATTTTTTGGAAAGGGTTTTTGAAAATAATTTGAACTCTTTCCGGTCCCATTACTTAGAGAATATAAGACAAATAAATAGCTCATTCGCTTTTGCATCTTTTGAAGCTAAAATTGTAGAGCCACCAGGACGTGGCCCTTATTGTTTTCGGATACATGGATCCATTTACCATCGAGTGGGTCCTCTTCATGCTAATAATGATTCAAACTCATTATACGCACAGCTTTATATACTTGATACTGACCAAGCCACTGACATTCGACTACAAAGGAATGCAAATTGCGATAGTTCCTTGATGAAATGCCTACACGAGATGATATCAACCGTGAATCCCTTAGCCCGTCAGTATAAATTTATGGCACAAGTTGAACGCGAGGAGGAACAGAGGGCACGACAGGCAAATCGAGTTCCGCACAAAGTGAGCATGATTTTCTTCAGTAGTCATGCGAATCGGCGTTATAATTTGCCTAACTGCTCAGAAATTGCAGCCGTTTTCACAACTGAGGATGGTGAACCACCGGCAAGCCGTGATTTAAGAGTATTTTCTCACAGCTCAGAAACACAGTATTGCACCACGATTTCAACTTTACATAGATTATGCGATCCCTTGGTTTACCCTCTTTTATTTCCCTATGGTGAGCCAGGATACGACGAAGCACTACTACATGAGCAAGAATACAGAACAAGTCGCAGGTTCAGGGTCACACAGTTGCAATTCGTTGGATATCGAATGGCGATTCGAGAAGGTTTCAGCTTACTTCATGCTTCAGGTAAACTTTGGCAACAATATTTAGTTGATCAGTACGTTAGAATAGAGGGTGCAAGGTTGGCGTTTTTGCGTAATCACCAACATCAGCTTCGAGTTGAAACATATGCTGGCTTACACGATTATGTTATGCGTCAAGCAGAACTAGAAAATGCACGCCATGGTCGCATTGTCGTTCTGCCTTCCAGTTTTCCAGGCTCACCTCGCAATATGAATATGCATTACCAAGATGTCATGGCTATTGTTAGAAAACATGGAAAGCCGTCACTTTTCATAACTTTTACCTCTAATCCAAAATGGCCTGAGATAACTCAAAACATTGAACGGTATCAAGTACCCCAAATGCGTCCTGAGTTAATAGCGCGAGTTTTTAAGCAAAAACTAAAAGATCTTTTAAATGATATTTCAAAAAAGCATGTATTTGGAAGGGTGAAATATTTTCTATACGTAATAGAATTTCAAAAAAGAGGTCTACCGCATGCACATATTTTGGTTGCTCTTCATGATGCAGATGCCATTATTGATGCTTCTATTATAGACTTGGCTGTTTGTGCTGAAATTCCGAATAAAGAAACTGAGCCTGAACTTCATGAAATTGTTTTAAAATGTATGGTGCATGGTCCATGTGGCCCACTTAATCCTTCATCGCCTTGCATGTCTGAATCTGGAGAATGCACAAAAAAATATCCAAAACTATTTCAAGAAGTTACTTTGCAAGATGTCAATGGGTATCCCCAGTATCGTCGCCGCGATGACGGGAGCAAAGTTTTAGTTCGAGTCAATCAAAACCAAATTGAATTAGATAATCGATGGATCGTACCATATAATAAATACTTAACAAAAAAATACGCCGCTCACATCAATGTTGAAATATGTTCTTCAATCAAAAGTGTTAAGTACCTACATAAGTATATCTATAAAGGATATGATTGTGCAAGTATTCAGATCATTGAACAACCTGTTAGTAACTGCATTAATTTTGATGAGATAACGACTTTTGTAGATGCTAGGTATGTAAGCGCACCAGAAGCGTGTTGGAGACTTTTTGAATTTCCAATGCAGGAAAAATCACACACAGTAAACACCTTCCAAATTTACAAAATATTTACTTTCGTGAAGACAGTGCTATTATAGCAGAAGCGATTACGGAATTCCGAGACACTACACTTACTGTGTACTTTAAGCTGAATACAATAGATACTTTTGCTAATACATTGACTTACCAAGAAATTCCTGAACATTACACTTGGCAACAAGGCTCACGTTCGTGACAGAGAAGAAAAAATTTAGCCAACGCAATAGGCAGAATTTATACGGTCGATCCAAAGGATCGAGAACGATTTGCATTACGTTTACTGTTAGTTTCCATAAAGGGTCCTAAATCATACAATGATTTATTGACAGTTGGTAATGAGCTCCTCTCTTCTTTTTGGGAATCGGCCGTCAAACGAAAGCTATTAGTGGATAACTCGGAATGGGTTGCTGTTTTGACAGAAGTTTCTACCTTCAAAATGCCCTCACAGTTAAGACGTATTTTTGCCATGATTTGCGTGTTTGGAGAACCTACTTCGCCCCTTGAACTTTGGACAACATTTAAAGAATATTTTATTGAAAATTTTGTAAGAGATAACAATGTAGTAGAAAGTGAAATATTGGCGTTGCGGGAAATTAATCAAATTTTACTTTCCCACAATACATCTTTAAAACATTTTGGTTTGCCGGAAGTTTCTTTTGCAGACAACCTTACAACTTTAACAACTGACATTGAAGTCGATTTGATATGCGCACAAACATTAAAAGATCAGCTTAATCGAGAACAAAAACACATTTTTGACAAAGTATGTACAATGCTAAATGATAAGGGCATATCTGTTAAAGCTGTTTTTATTGATAGACCTGGTGGCTCTGGAAAAACATTTCTATATAAAACTTTTACTCACTATATTCGTGGTATTGGAGAAACAGTGATTACCGTAGCTTGGACAGGTATAGCTTCAATTTTGTTGCCAGGCGGGCGAACTGCTCACAGCGTTTTTAAATTTCCCATACCGTTGACTGAATCGTCAGTTTCTTTCGTAAAACCAAACACTAAAGCTGGTCAGGCATTAAAGGCAGCAAAAGCTATTATTTGGGATGAAGCTAGCATGGTACCTGGCAGAGCTCTGTTGTGTTTAGATCGTCTTTTGCGCGATATTCACCAAAATGAGACGCCTTTTGGTGGGAAAATTATTATTCTGGGTGGAGACTCTAGGCAAGTTTTGCCTGTGGTACCGAGAAGTACGCGAACTGGCATAGTTGATAATTGTTTAAAACGTTGCTCTTTGTGGAAATTTTTTAAATCATTTAAGCTCACAATCAATATGCGTAGTCAAGAACCCGACTATTGTAATTTTCTTTTGCGCATAGGACACGGCGAAGGGCAAGACAATGCATCAAGAATAAAAATTCCTGATCAAATAATGGAATAATAGAAATTGATAATTTAAAAGACCGAGCCATATAATGTCCAAAAAATGACCAATGTGCCATCATAAACTCGAGTATAGTCGATATGCTACCTGGTCAAGAGCGCACATATCTCAGCGCTGATACGATTGTTTCACAAGATTCACAAAATCACGTAAGATTCCCTGTGGAATTTTTACACTCCCTCAATTTTAGTGGAACTCCGCCGCATAAGCTTCAATTGAAAATTGGAACAGTGATAATGTTGATTCGCAATTTAAGCCCAGCAGAAGGATTGGTGAATGGCACACGACTTATCGTAAAAGAAATGCATCCGAATTGTTTGCTCGCGGAAGTGTTATGCGGAGAGGCTTAGGGAAGGCGATTTCTATTGCCTCGTATAAATTTGCAGCCGAGCGAAACCACACTTCCCTTTACGTTGAAGCGTCGCCAATTTCCAATTATAATAGCCTTCGCCATAACTATAAATAAGGCCCAGGGGCAAACATTATCAAGGGTGGGGCTTCATTTAAAGGAGAATTGCTTTGTCCACGGCCAACTTTATGTTGCGTTAAGCCGGGTTAGATCCTGGTAAAATATACGCGTTCAAATGGGCAATAACGAAAACTTCACGTTGAATGTAGTTTATAATGAAGTAATTTAAAAAAGAAAATTACTCATTTAACTGAACAAAATTTTAAAAATGTTATAGGTATGCATAAGTTCTTACATAGGTATTACATATGAATAAAAATATACACTTTTCTAATCATCATAACTTTTAATATATAAAAGTGTCACATATGCTGTTTACTTTCCGTGGGAAAAAAGGCCACGCGATTTTCGGGGGTTACATACTAGTCTATAGTATTATTTTAAAACATGGCGCTTATTCTGACTAAACTACAATATGTACAGATATGAAATATATATCAAAAGAAAGGTTTTGATGAGCATATTTCCGGAAAGTTATAAAAATTAAAATTGATTAATTTGTTCATAAAATATTTGCGTGTAAAGTTGGCAAAATTTTCATATTGATAACAGCGATGTCTATGCAAAGCCTGATGACACACAAATATACGCATATATATGAGTACGTTTGCTTTGTTTAGCTCTCTTTCTAATGAGCACAGCATTGTATACATTTGGAAACAACGGTAACAGTGCAAATTAGAAATATTTTTGGACAGACGCAAAATAGAATTTATTTTAAGAAAAAAGTACATCCATATTTAATTTTAAAATATGCCTAGAGGACGACCAAGAAGAGTTCGTAGAAGAGTTCCTTCTTTAAGTGGAGGAACAGAAAAGGTAAGTAAGTGATAAATGTTTGAAACGTCACGTATTGGACATGATTGGTAGAAGCATCCACTTTTGTTTTCGTTCATATATGGTACAATTGAACTACAATATATAAACGTATGTATGTATTTAAAAATTTTGTGTGCGTTTGATCCTTTTTGCAAAATTCAAAATTTTATATAGTTTTAAAACATGAGGAGAGAGAGACAAATTAGTTATTTATGGGATACTATTTCAAAGGTAAACTGTATTTGGGCTATTCTCAGAAAAGTTTTATAGTAATAGACGATGCCCAACGCCATTTAAAAGAACACTATTACCCATCAAATCAACGAACTTTTTGACACAGATATACATTTTTAAGTGTTTTTTTTTCTTTGTATTGTATTCTATGTGTGTACATGTATATTTTTATGTATGCAGCCATTATCAAATCATATAATATATGAATATGAACTTTGAATCTTTTTTTTACCATTCTTGTTAAAAATTTTTAAAACGTAAAGATCTGTGGAAAAAATATTTTGACTTTTGCAAATCCAAGAAATTTTACGAATGGCAAAAAAAAAAATTGCATAATTGTGTTGGTGAATGGCACACGACTTATCATAAAACAAATGCATCCGAATGGTTTGCACGCGGAAGTGTTATGCGGAGAGGCTCAGGGAAGACGATTTCTATTGCCTCGTATAAATTTGCAGCCGAGCGAAACCACACTTCCTTTTAGGTTGAGGCGCCGCCAATTTCCCACTACAATAGCCTTCGCCATAACAATAAATAAGGCCCAGAGGCAAACATTATCAAAGGTGGGCCTTCATTTAAAGGAGGATTGCTTTGCCCACGGCCAACTTTATGTTGCGTTAAGCCGGGTTAGATCCTGGGAAAATATACGCGTTCAAATGGGCAATAACGAAAACTTCACGTTGAATGTAGTTTATAATGAAGTAATTTAAAAAAGAAAATTACTCATTTAACTGAACAAAATTTTAAAAATGTTGTAGGTATGCAGAAGTTCTTACATAGGTATTACATATGAATAAAAATATACACTTTTCTAATCATCATAACTTTTAATATATAAAAGTGTCACATATGCTGTTTACTTTCCGTGGGGAAAAAGCCCACCCGATTTTCGGGGGTTACATACTAGTCTATAGTATTATTTTAAAACGTGGCGCTTATTCTGACTAAACTACAATGTGTACAGATATGAAATATATTATATATCAAAGGAAAGGTTTTGATGAGCATATTTCCGGAAAATTATAAAAATTAAAATTGGTTAATTAGTTCATGAAATATTTGCGTGTAAAGTTATCAAAATTTTCATATTGATAACAGCGATGTCTATGCAAAGCGGGTTGACACACAAATATACGCACATATGTATATGAGTACGTTTGCTTTGTTTAGCTCCCTTTCTAATGAGCACAGCATTGTATACATTTGGATTCTCAATAATTGTTTTGCTTTGTTATCCTTACTAATAAATACATATGTATTCATGAACATAGTCCCAACGGTTGCTGCGAATTTTTTTCAGAATTTTGTTGTGATCGCAATAATCTTCTTCTTCTATCTTCTTCTATAGTCTATTCTATAGTATTATTTTAAAACATGGCGCTTATTCTGACTTAACTTCAACACGTACAGATATGAAATATATATCAAAAGAAAGGTTTTGATGAGCATATTTCCGGAAAATTATAAAAATTAAAATTGGTTAATTTGTTCATGAAATATTTGCGTGTAAAGTTATCAAAATTTTCATATTGATAACAGCGATGTCTATGCGAATCGGAATGACACACAAATATACGCATATATATGAGTACGTTTGCTTTGTTTAGCTCTCTTTCTTATGAGCACAGCATTGTATACATTTGGATTCTCAATAATTGTTTTGTTTTGTTCTCTTTACTAATAAATATGTATTCATGAACATAGTCCCAACGGGTGCTGCAAATTTTTTTCAAAATTTTGTTGTGATGGCAATAATTGGTATGAATTGACAATTGACTTGAAATTTGTCAATTCACTTAAAACAACGGTAACAGTGCAAATTAGAAAGAGTTTTGGACAGACGCAAAGAGAATTTATTTTAAGAAAAAAGGACATCCATATTTAATTTTAAAATATGCCTAGAGGACGACGAAGAAGAGTTCGTAGAAGAGTTCCTAATTTAAGTGGAGGAATAGAGCTGGTAAGTAAGTGATAAATGTTTATTCTCAGAAAAATTTTATAGTAATAGGCGATGCCCAACGCCATTTAAAAGAACACTATTACCCATCAAATCAACGAACTGTTTGACACAGATATACATTTTTAAGTGTTTTTTTTTCTTTTAATTGTATTCTATGTGTGTACATGTATATTTTTATGTATGCAGCCATTATCAAATCATATATGAATATGAACTTTGAAAATTTTTTTTACCATTCTTCTTAAAATTTTTTAAAACGTAAAGATCTGTGGAAAAAATATTTTGACTTTTGCAAATCCAAGAAATTTTACGAATGGCAAAAAAAAAATTGTATAATTGTGTTGGTGAATGGCACACGACTTATCATAAAACAAATGCATCCGAATGGTTTGCACGCGGAAGTGTTATGCGGAGAGGCTCAGGGAAGACGATTTCTATTGCCTCGTATAAATTTGCAGCCGAGCGAAACCACACTTCCTTTTAGGTTGAAGCGCCGCCAATTTCCCACTACAATAGCCTTCACCATAACAATAAATAAGGCCCAGGGGCAAACATTATCAAAGGTGGGCCTTCATTTAAAGGAGGATTGCTTTGCTCACGGCCAACTTTATGTTGCGTTAAGCCGGGTTAGATCCTGGGAAAATATACGAGTTCAGATGGGCAATAACGAAAACTTGACGTTGAATGTAGTTTATAATGAAGTAATTTAAAAACAAAAATTACTGATTTAACTCAAAAAAGTTTTAAAAATGTTATATGCATAAGTTCTTACATATTACATATGAATAAAAATATACACATATAGTATCTAATCATCATAACTTTTAATATATAAAAGTGTCAGATCTGCTGTTTACTTTCCGTGGGAAAGAAGCCCACCCGATTTTCGGGTTGCCATTGATATTTTTGATTACACACTTTTTCACACATCCGCGTTATCAGTTACAATTTTTCATTGTTTAATAAACCAAAACCAAAAACCAACAAATGCAAATAGTTAATTTATCTATAATTAACATTATTCAACAGTATTTTTAAGCTATTTTAACAAAAATTATCATTTTTCTAAGTTTATTTTGTAAATGATTTCGAAATGTACTGCTTGGCAACACTGTCTGGTGAGAGAGCAATCAGCTGGGTCGGAATTACGGAATTTTTTTAATAATCGTGAAATAAAATCTACGGTACTACGATACGGAAGGAAGGAACTTTTCATTTACATGGGGTTCTCATTAGTTTGATCGAAACAGCTAAGTCGGAATTGCGTTTACGTGCTTCACTGTTTTCAGCATAACACTTCTGAGAACGTTAATGTATAGAGAAGTCTCACAGGCTACGAATAGTGTGAATTGCCAAAAATGAAGTGAAACCGCGAGGACTTTTTCAACTCGCCCAACTCGACAGCAGGGAAGTTCTTAATAGAGCTGATTACAGTGAGTTCTGTATAAGTACATTGGCTTTACACAGTTTTTGGCTTTTGTATGAAATCAAATTCCCGACGGTATTTGAATAAGCATTTATTTGTTCCTTTGGCAATCGAATTTTTGGCTGGAATTTAGAATAATGTATATTGGGCAATTTTTGGCAAACTATTATGCCTTTATTAATGAAACTTGGTGGAGATGTTAGTGAGGTGTTAAGGATTACTCTTTATAACTCCAAATTATTCGGGAAATAATCATTTCATAATAATTTGCCTTCAAAATGCCCTTTGGAACTTCACTATAATTTGCCACATTACACTATATATTTTTTAACACTTCACTAAAATTCACCAAATATACACTCACACGCGTGTTTATACTGATTTTTATGCTTACATTTGAATTATTTCTATTAAAATTAAATGCAAATACATTTGTCCATGCAATCACTTTCCAATTTTAAACGCGAATAAGAAGAAGATTGGAATGACAACAGTATGGTGTTGCCGGATGCCTGCAAATGGAACAAAAATATGAACACAAATTAAGTATTTAAGTTTAGTGTTAATGATGGGGTTGGGGGTTATTGTGTCTCCTTACTACATACACGCATATGATGTTTTAATTTTGGGTTCAATGGTTTGAACTCGGAAAGGAGTTCTACGAAAAAATACTGTGGATTGCGTAGCCGGAGTTGGACTGATGAGTGTTATTTTTTTGAAGCGCGCCTGGAGGCCGCCCACACGAAAAGGAGTTCTACGCAAAAATACTGTGGATTGCGTAGTCGGAGTTGGACTGATGAGGGTTATTTTTTTGAAGCGCCGCCGAAGGCCGCCCACGAGAAAAGGAGTTATACGCAAAAATACTGTGGATTGTGTAGTCGGAGTTCGACTGATGGGGGTTATTTTTTTTAAGCGATATACATTATACTAAAGTTTTCCCGTTATTTCTGGTAACACTATGCGTGTCATCTGTTATTACTTATCATCTGTTTCTTTATTCTTATTCTTCTTATTTCTGTGACCGCATTAATATCGTCTTTTGTAAATCTATAAATAAAGATTGCTAAATAATTCGTGCATCGCATTAGGTTATCGGCCCAGATGTCCAAAATAAAGCATATTTAGTCCTATATTTCTCCATGGATAATATTTTGAAGACAACTCAAAATTTAATAAATCAAATCGACACATACAAATATAGCGACACATTTAGCGTGATGGCCACGAACTCATCTCGGATCGAGTTGTTGTCGAAGGAGAATTTCGATACTTGGAGCATGCAAGTAGAAGCATTGCTGGTCAAAAATGATCTTTGGGAATATGTAAGTGGTACTATTGTGATACCGCCAGAAACCGAGCCTGCACAAGAAGCACACGGTTGAAAAATGACAGTAAAGCTGATTTGATTTTGGCTATACATCCATCTGAATTGAAACAGGTACGTGGATGTGAGACATCACGAGAAGTGTGGGCCAAATTGGAGTCGATTTATGCGTCAAAGGTCCGGCGCGAAAGGCAACGTTACTGAAGCAGCTAATGCTACCGAAGTTGACGGAAGATGAAGATGTGAAAGAGCATATTGCGAAATTTTTTGATGCCGTAGACAAATTGGAGAGTATGAGCGTTCAGATAAATGGAGATCTTCTTTCAATTATGCTGCTATACAGCTTGCCGTCTACTTATGAGAATTTTCGTTTTGCAATCGAGTCACGCAATTGACTTCCAACCGCTGAAGTGCTTAAAGTAAAAATAATGGAAGAGAGCGAAGCACGTCAGCAGTCATCGAACAGCACAGTTATAGCACTGACTGCAAAGTCACGTGAAAATGGTCGTAAACATTTTCCTAAAAGTAAAAAGGAAATAAGATGTTTCAAGTGTGGTGTACTAGGGCACGAGATCAGAGTATGCCCTTCAAAGAATGAAGGCGGTAGAAATTCCAAAAGTTTGGCTTATAGTGTTGACGATACGTATGTTGCATTCCATTCTGGGACGGGACATTTGGTGTGAGTACTAAACGATTAAAGCGCGGATGGGTGTTAAACAATGGATGTACGGCGCACCTGTGTGGTGATGAATATAATTTTAAAACGATGAAAAATACGTCAAAAGCGAAGCTCAATTTGGCAAGTCTGGCTTGTCCAGATATTAAAGGCAAAGGCGTGGTGAAGTTGTCAGTGTCAAGTGAAAATGGTCAGCGGCATATTGAGTTTCAGAACCCGTTGTTTGTGCCAGAGTTGCGTACGAATTTAATTTCGGTAGCAAAAGTTATTACAACTTTGATTGCAGATCGCAAGGGCGATTTATATATACTTTGTTCGTGAAAACAGCGAGTGCGCTGCTGCTCAAACGAAGTGCTCCGAACTGTTGAAGTGACACTGTCATTTGGGTCATCTAAACGCGGCAGATTTATCAAGGTTAATGCATGATGGTGTGGTTCCTTTATCAGCTTTTGGCGACGTTAAGCAATTGTCACAGTGCGAAGTATGTATGTTCGGTAAAATATGTCTGCCTTCTTTTAATAAGGGCAGAGTACCTTGTTCAAAATATACATATGTCATATTATGCCTGGTACAAGCATTTTGCCGAGGCGCCTCGAGTGTGCATGTGTCGTGCGGCGGGAAAGATGCAGGTCGCAATTTCCATCTGAAACCAAAAACCCAGAAATTTTTTTATTTAAGTATAGCATAGCTTCTAGTTAAACCAAGAAAAAAAAAGTGAGAAATTCATTAATTTTTCGCTAATTAAAAAAAAAAATTTTTTTGGGAAAAACAAACTCACTTTAGATTGTTTAAAAAGTGGGTTAATCTTAATTTTCTTAAGGTTTTTTTAGGTTCAACTAGAAGAGAATTTGATTCCGAATACAATCAATGTTATCTGGTTGCGATGGACGTTTAACTTTTTCCCTATCTTTCCCGCCAATTAGGAAAAATCCTAAAAATAAAAAACTGAGGAATCGCGCGTCAAAGTTTTTGTATATAAAAAATCCGCTCGACGCTTGCTCACAATTTCTTCTTTAACTGCGAAAATATTTCGAATTTGCTTCTGAAATTTTGAGGACACATTTTTGGATAGTTTGGGAAGACATTTATGAAAAAAAAAATTGATTTTTTGAAGCCTCTAAGGCAGGCTCCCCCCTTAAGTAATGGTGGCAACGCCTGCCGACTTAAGAGAGCACTATACGGCCTAAAGCAAGCTGGACGGCAGTGGTACTCCAAACTTAAGTTGAAGGTTTTAAGTATGGGATTACGGGCCACAAAGAATCAACCATGTTTATTCTATGGAGAATTCGATACAAATTTAGTTTTGTTGTTGGTATATGTGGACGATTTACTAATAGCGTCATGTAAACCAAATATAATTCACAAATTTAAGCAGTAACTTTTAAATGATTTCGACATTAAAGATGTCGGTAAAGCCAACTATTGTCGTGGATTAGAGATTCATCAAGAGAATGGTGTAATTATTTTGCAGCAAATGGGTTACATATTAGAACTATTGAGACAATACGGCATGTGTGAGTGTAACCCAGAAGCTACGCTGTCAGAATGTAAAACGGTTTTTGATAAATCTTGCGAGAAGTTTGATAAAACCTATCCATATAGGGGAATAATTGGGGCTCTTATGTATTTGTCCGTTGCCACAAGACCCGACATGGCTAATACGGTGGCAAGATTGGCGCAGTTCGTAAATGATTGGTCGAAAGCACACTGGGATGCGGTTAAACGTGTCTTAAGGTATCTTGCTGGCACGGCTGATAAAGGTTTAGTGTATCAAAGGACAGCCCTTCCGCTTGTAGGTTACAAAGATGCTGATTGGGGTGGATGCACAAACGATCGTCGTTCTTATACGGGCTATGCATATTTGCTCAGCAATGCAACCATTAGCTGGAAATCACAAAAACAACGTACTGTCGCACTTTCGAGAGGCCGAATACGTTAGTTTGGCAGAAGCAGCTAAAGAGGCAGTTTATCTACGTAGCCTCTTACTCGAGATTGGCACTAAGGAGTTTACTGATATTACAATATATGTGGATAATAGAGGAGCGCAATGTTTGGCGAGTGATCCGGTTTATCATGCGAGGACCAAAAACATCGACATAAAGCACCACTTTGTTCGAGAATGCGTCAGTAAAGGGTTATTCACATTGGCACACATATCAACGCATGAAATGCTTGCGGATGTGATGACAATTAGATGATCCGCATATTGGGAGGGTGTGTTGAAGTTATTTCTGGCAACACTATCCGTGTCATCTGTTTTTACTTATCATCTGTTTCTTTATTCTTACTCTTCTTATTTCTGTGACCGCATTAATATTGTCTTTTGTAAATCTCTAAATAAAAATTGCTAAATAATTCGTGCATCGCATTAGATAGTATAAAGCTTTCAAATTTAAAATAAATAAAAGAAAACTTCAAAGAAACTTTGTAGCATTTGTATGTGGGACAACTAAGTAAGTTCAATTGCATCTTTATTAAATAGAGTGCTGCATGTATATGTATGCACTCAAGCAATCTTGACCTATCTCACGAGCATCGCCTTATCATATTTCATGCAATAATTAGGGAGTACATATCCAAATGATCGAGTTCCTGCCTAACAAATGCTAAAACAATTCTCGTTTGCATATGCATGTACATATTTGTATGCGCGTGCGCACACTTGATGCCCTAGCCTATGTATTTTTTTTTTTGTGTTTACGGAAGTGGCAAAAAACATTGAAAGCCGATAAGTGTGAGACTTGTCTTTCGACTCACCCACTAAAACCCCAAATCAGCTCCGTTTCCCTCCCGCGGGACGACCGTTAGGTAATACTTCACGGCAGGGGGAGCGGCATATTGCCGCTTCGTAAAAATCTGCACTGTTGTTCAGCGCGTCGCAGTTTAGTAATTAATGTTACCGTTAGGTATTAATTCCCGGAAGGGAGAGCGGCCTATTGTCTCTACTTGAAAATCTGCGCTGCTGTTCAGCGCGACGCAGTTTGGTAATTACTATTCTTGCCATATTACTGACAGCGGACCAATGTGCTTCTGAGTCAAGCTGATATCTACTTGATTACTAACCATTATTGGCTTCCCGACCCTATCATTCAAAGCTTCTTTTTCCAGCTTAAAACGGGAGCAGACAAAGAAAACATGATCTGCATCTTCAACCACACTGTCGCAAAAGGTGCAGTACGGGTCATCTTCATGCTTAAATCTATGCAGATAAGCTTTAAAGCATCCATGCCAACTAAGTACTTGGGTCAGGTAGAAATCTATCTGTCCATGCTTTCGGTTTATCCATCTGGTGATATCCTGAATCAATCGATATGTCCATTAATGCCTTTAATGTATATATAACTTGTTGCTTCGACCTAGGCTGGTGCCGCATATAGCAAGATAGACGATACCATACTGCTATGCAGCTTCCCAGAAGCCTGCTTAGGTCCTCTAGTATTCATCATATTACGTGTCAATGCAGTTACTGCTAGCCTATGTATATACTATCATATTTGTATTCTGAACTTCCTGAAAAACAATGCTTATTAGTATACCCATATGCATGCCCATATAACCGCCTGCTCAAGGCACTCACTTTATTCTTCTAAAAGCGTATGGCGTCCAAAGCTAAAATTCTATGCCTAGCTACTGTAAGAATAAACGACGCAGTCGTAGCGGGCATGATTCTAGTTGCCATGGTGCTGAACAATCTAAAATAGTCGAGGCGGCGCTGAACAGTTTCAAATATTGTACAGGACAACAAAAACTCATCATCAAAAAATTCATTGATAAATTCGAGCTCATAATTCTAAGAGTAAAGTACTTTCATTCATAAAACGAGCCGCCCATATGCCAATATGCTCGACCATTCGAAAATAATCACTATTGGAATATTTCGCGTAGAATTATTTGGCAATATTTGGTAAATCTTGAATTTTTGTCATGAATGGTCGCGGCTCATATATATGTTTGCACCCATATATGTATGTAAATATGTCTTCTACATGCTCGACAACCGTAGCTGCTGTGCATTAAGTGCGCGCATGAGCATACAGTAAGTTGCAGAAAACAGCACAAGTAGCTTATAAAAAAGTTAAGTGTCGGACATTTCAATACTAGGAGAACATTTCGAAACAATTATTTTATGTTCTTGATAGTAGGTAAATAATTAATTAGTATAGTACTTTACGTATGTAGTTCTTCAATTGATAAAAAGTGCACAAAAACATATGCATACATCCAGATTAGAAACTTACTCTGAAATCAGAGTATTTGAAGGTTACTGTACATATTTGAAGATTACTGTACATACAATTCTGTGCCTATGAATGTACGCTGGATTCCTTCAGAAGTTTTAGAGAATCGTAATATTTTTTGCTGTGGCAAATGCACGAACATACACACAGCATATAAGTATATATGCGCATTTGTATATAAATTCACATATTTAAATTTGCATATGCCATCTTCCTGTGTGCCTGGTAATGAAGCGTTTCTCTATAAAGGATTGTGATTTGGTTGAAAGAAATTCAACTCAGTTAAACAGACCGTATGTATGTGTTTTCAGATTATTTGCCCCTTGTTTTAGTACACTTGCTTTAGGAAATTTTAAATACATATCTCATAGCTAGCCTACAACTTTAACATTCTCTGTTTCTAATCACCAACAAATTCTAGTCGACTGCTGCTAAATTTACATAATTTAGTCCCTTACTGTTAACTTTTGGTGAAAAATGTGTCTGTGGTGATTCCATACGTCAAAATCCATTCGTTCCTGTCATTCAGACTTCTCTATACATTAACTTTCCCTGAACATTTTGCATAGATTTTTGTAGTTTGCAACGCTTATGGTTTCAAGGAATAATTTTGCTGTTTCCGTCATTTTGTTTCTCGGGTTTACATATTTTTGCTTTTCGGTCAATTCGTATGCGTCTGCGTTTTCGTTAAAATTTTTTAGCCAGTTGCTGATAGGAATTCAAATACCATCACACTCTGGCACACCATCATACTCCATTTCAGCAACTTCAATATATTGGGCTACTTGTTCTACCACTTTCGACATTTTTATTGTTCAACTTTTGTCTTTAACTTTGGTAACGACTCTCCACTACTAAATTTCACTTACAACTGTCTGACTTTTTCGTTTCAACTTATTAAATTTTGCTTTTTCTAGCTGTTCGACTTTTATATAACTGTTCAACTTTTCTCTCCACATTTCCATATAAGCTATTAAAATGCTTTCGATTTCTACGTTGACCATACATTTGGCGGCTCAGCCCCCATGGAAGAAGGAAGACAGTGCTTCTTTTCCTGTTCCTATCCTCGTTCGCCGAGGCTGCCTTACAGCTAATGTTACCACTCCTCACATATACAGGGCCCGCCATCTATCGTTACGGATTTGAACTAGGTATTATTTGAAGAATGGTAACACTTAGCTGTTATCTGATTTAACAGAAAATTAGTTTTATTCTTCCGCTGAACGAAAATGGCTGTGTATACGCTCAAAGAACGCCGGGAAACGCTTCGCTTCATCGGCTTGGGATCGACTTGAAGAAGATGAAGACTTTTACCGAAAAATTATCTTTTCGGATGAAGCTCATTTCCATCTCGGCGGGTATGTTAACAAGCAAAATTTCCGCATTTGGGGCTCAGAAAACCCGCACGCACTCGAAGAAAAGCCGATGCATTCACAACGAGTCACTGTTTGGTGCGGATTTTGGTCGAGAGGCATCATTGGTCCATTTTTCTTCGAAATTGAGCGAGGAGTGGCCGTAACCGTCAATGGAGAGCGTTACCGGGCCATGTTGAACGAAGTTTTGTTCCGAGAAATTGAAGAGGAGGATATTGGTGGCATTTGGTTCCAACAAGATGGCGCTACTTGCCACACAGCGAATGCTACGATCAATCTTTTGCGCACTGTCTTCGAAGATCGCATTATCAGCCGAAATTCTGATATCGTTTGGCCGCCTCGGAGCTGCGATTTTACGCCGTTGGATTATTATCTTTGAGGTGCCGTCGAAGACCAGTGTTATGCCAACAAACCAGCAACTATTGATGCACTGAAGACCAACATACGCGATGCCATAGCTGAAATACAGCCGCATACAATCGAAAATGTGTTGAAAAATTGGACCGATCGTATGGGATGGTGCATGGCTAGCCGAGGCAGCCATATGAATGAAGTTGTGTTCCATCATTAACCGGAAGGATTGTACTTCAAAATAAAAACAACAGTTTGGAAAAATATTGAGTAGTTTCTTTTTTATAACATTTTTAATTCCGTAAAGTTATATGGCGGACCCTGTATAATTGGCGCTTACACTCTTTTTGGGTGTTTGGCCGAGCTTCTCCTTCTATTTGTTTTGTGCTCTTGATGTTGATAAGCAGCCTGAAAGCAAGGCTCGTTCATTCATAAAACTAGCCCACTACTTCTTCCCTCTCGGGCCTGATCTGTCTATAAGCCTATTTGGGGAACCATCTATTTTTGTTGTGGCAAGTGCCCGCATCTTCGAATATAGATATGTATGCATATCCATATGTATGTAGGTTAAGTTAGGTTACTCAGGTTGCTTGTTTAACACAAGACACTCGGTCGCCTTAAGGCCATTGTGATACCTGCATTTGTTTTTCTTCCTCCAAGTAATTTGCCGTAGCCGAATGGGTTGGTGCATGACTACAATTCGGAATTCAGAGAGAACGTATTTTCGAATCTCGGTGCAATACCAAAATGGAAAGAAAGATTTTTCTACCTCTAGGCAGGCAATGGTAATCTTCCGAGTGCATTTCTACCATGAAAAAGCTACTCATAAAAAATATCTGCCGTTCGAAGTCGGCTTGAAACTGTACGTTCCTCCATTTGTGGAACAACATCCAGATGCACTCCACAATTAAGAGCTCGGCTAAACACCCAAAAAGGGTGTACGCGCCAATTATATATCAATCATATATATATAACTACCTGATCATGTTGGTCTCCTTGCCGCGGGGTTAAGGCTTAAGTGGTGGTTCGACCCCCATATCATGGGGACCAACCCAACACGAACTAAGAGGGAAGCTTCATATGGGGATTGGCTAACCATCCATCCGCTTTACGGCAAAATTGGTGGGCATCCAATCACCATATGAAGATCACCGTACCGACGAAGATCACCTGTCAATCAAAAACCCCCATCATTCCATCATTTTCTCTCCTCGACCCCCCCCCTAACCCAAGGTGTCATGCGACCCGTGCGTATTGGGTGGTTTGCAGTCAGGGGGTTTTCTGTCCGACTGTATTTCTACGGAGCTACCTCGATACCGGGTCACCTCGGGGTATAACCATGACCTTGCCGTGGTATGGGGCGCTGCCACGGTCGACCATTATGTTTCCCCTTCCTTTTAATAAGATCACCATGTCTGCCACGCTGGACGGTGATCGTACGAAAGAGATGGAGTACTTCAAACAAAAAATCTCTATGGACAAGCAGTCCTTAAACGCAAAGGAAGCTATAGCTTCCACCCCCAAATCTGGATCAAACCAGATGTCTTCTAGTACGGCGGAAGCTGGGATACTCAAGCCTAGTGGAAGTGTCAGTACATCCAAGCCCTTCACGGCTAGCCCATTTCGTACGGCGGAAGCTGGCGCTGAGGACAAACCTGGCAACAGCAGAAGTGGCGGTACTTACAACAAACCTCTGGCCAAGAAGTCAACTTCCTGTACCACCAATACCGGGACTAGCCCTGGTAAAGGTGGTAAAACTGAGTCTGAAACGACTGATTCCTCCGCAGTAGCAGAGCCTGCACGGCATGGCTACAAGGAGAGACGTGCTGCCTTCAGGCTACTGGAGTGCCTAAAAACGATTCCAGAGGGGGAGTGGTCTGACAAACAGAAGCACTCTTTTAGCTGGGCGACAAGGGTAACGGAGGAGTCCCCTCGGGGTTCTGAACCGAACCCAAAACGTCAGTTGTCGGACGATCCACCCAGTAGTCCCAGCACGTTGAAGAAGCCCCGAAACACCAAGACTTCTCCAGCTACATACAGCAAAGCTGTCAGAGGCCAACAGCTATGAGCGGTGGTTGACAAAAGCAACCTTGACGGCACTATTTCGCCTTACAACTGGAAGAAAGTGGAAGCCAGGCTCTCAAGCGTTTTGTTCCAAATTCTGAAGGAGAATCCTGGTCCAGCTCCTTTCTGTCGCGATAGTGGATGGCATCAGAGCCACGTGAAGCTTATCGCCTGTGCCGATCAGAGATCAACTGATCTTTATAAAATAGCCATTTCAAGGATCGGCGAAGTATGGCCTGGGTCTAAACTCGAGATAATTTCAAGGGATGACATCCCAGTTTACCAAGAGCTAGGGCCTGGTTACCAGCGGAGCCATCAGACCCTCAGAGGATCCTTGAAATGCTTTGGGTATGCAATCCAGAGCTTCCTACATCGTCGTGGAACGTCACAAAGGTGGACAATCCCAAAGGCGAGTACTGAAACGCTACTTTCGTAGTCTGCAAGGACTCGGTGGACGCACTGGCGCGATCTGACGATGTAGTAAGCTATGGGGCTTCGTCCATAACACTGAGGGTCTATAACAAGGACAAGACGTCTAATTTAAAGGACCCGGTTGGAGCTGAGATAGCCCTTACGGCAGAATCTGGCTCCCGTCCTAATACTGCTACAGCGCTAAGAAAGGCATCTGCTGACGGCAGTATCTCTTCCTTGTTAGATAGAGTACTTAATACTACTCTCACTGATGAGGAGGAGCTACTGGCGTCAGACTCAGATCATCCCAACAAAACGGTGGTGGAGAGGAAGCCCAGTAACCATGATGTTACGGGTTCTTCAAATTAACCTTCACCACTCAAAGGTTGCGTCCGCCAACCTCATAATCCACCTGGCCAAAGGTGGACATCATATTGTCCTGATTCAAGAACCATGGGTATCACATGGACTTGTGTGCGGACTAAGGACTCAAAAATATAAACTGATGTATGCTCGCAACAAAGGTAATCCTAGAGCGTGCGTACTAATAAGAAAAGGGATAAATGCTTTCATGCTCTCCAATTACAGCGACACCGATCAACTGACCATTAGCCTGGAGTCGGGAAATGAACGGATGTGGCTATCTTCCTGTTACCTCGCACATGACCATGAGGAGCTACCGAGATTAATATTCAAAGATCTGGTGGCGCAGGCGCAGAAGCTTGGCGCAAAGCTAATTATTGGTGCGGATGTAAATGCGCATCACGAGATATGGGGCAGTACTGATACTAACGCTAGAGGTGAGTGTCTCTTTGATTATCTGATAGGTATTAAACTACAGATTTGCAATAAAGGTAATAAACCTACTTTTGTCATTAGTAATAGACAGGAAGTGTTAGACGCTACTTTTGCTTTTGACTCCGTTATTAACAGAATTAGGAACTGGAAAGTTTTGGAAGAACATTCCTTCTCTGACCATAGATGTATCTCTTTCGAGGTTAGTAAAAATCTACCGAAACCTAAGCCTGGTAGAAATATCAGGACTGGGAAAAGTATGTAGATTGTGTTGGGGTTACCCTAGGAACATGTCCATCAGTGGTACCGCAAAGCATAGAAGGACTAGAAAATTTGGTGCACAAAATTACCTACAACATGAATGCTGCCTTAGCGGAAGCCTGTCCCATAAGAAGACTGAGGGGTAAACCCAAGCCTAAGTGGTGGACGGTTGAACTAAGCAAGCTTAAAAAAACAAACAGAAGTGCTTTTAATAAGGCAAAGAAAACACGTCTCGCAGAAGATTGGAAAGATTATAAAGATGCTCTGAAAATAACAAAGAAGGAAATCAGAAATGCCCAAAGGCAATCTTGGAATTCCTTTTTTGAAGAGGTTGAGGGGGCAACTGAGACCTCCAGACTTCGTATGATTTTAGCGGAAAGTCCTCAAAATTGGGAACTGCTACAGAAAAGTGATGGCACTTTCACTACAATCAGTAAAGAGTCTTTAGAACTTTTACTCGACACTCATTTTCCAGGCTGCTCAGACATTACTGGGCATGAAATGGAAGATACAGTACACTGTCGTGAAGTCAGAATAGATGCTATATCTGAGGATCAGCTCTTATGGGCGATTGAAAGTTTTAAACCCTTTAAATCACTGGGTCCCGATGGTATTTACCCAGTGGAACTGCAAAATACCGCCGGACATCTAGCACACTGGCTACTAGCAATCTTCAAAGGTTGCTTTCTTTACAGTCATATACCTCTTAAGTGGAGACAAGTCAAAATTGTTTTCATTCCAAAAGCTGGTAGAAAATCACATACCCATCAAAAAGACTTAAGACCGATATCTCTCTCTTCCTTCCTATTGAAAACTTTGGAGAGGTTGATAGAATTTCATTTAAGCCTAACTATAGATAGAAATCTTATCTCTACGACCCAACATGCCTACACGAAAGGGAAATCGGTAGAGACAGCTCTACATAACCTTATTTACACGGCAGAGAGTTCACTGCACAAACAGGAATTTACTTTAGCCGCTTTCCTTGATATTGAAGGGGCCTTTAACAATGTTGAAGGGGGGGCAATTACTGCAGCACTCACTGATCTCAGGGTAGAACCGGGCTTGGTAGGCTTCATTGGCAAAATGCTAAATAGCAGAATCATTGAAGCGGAACTAGGAGAATCGGTACTCAGGAGATTGGTAAGTAGAGGTACACCGCAAGGTGGAGTCCTCTCATCGTTTCTATGGAACGCAGTTGTAAATAAACTTCTGTTAATACTGGAATCGGTGGGCTGTAAGGTGATAGCTTACGCCGATGATGTTGTCATTGCTGTCTCTGGTAAATTTGTATCTACATTAAGAGACCTAATACAAAATGCTCTAGACATACTTTCTAGGTGGGCAGAAAAGTGTGGTCTAGGAGTCAACCCAGACAAAACACAACTCATATTGTTCACTAGGAAACACAAAATCCCTCAACTAAGTCCAATTATGCTCAAGGGGGAAGCTCTTGTGATTTCGGAAGTACAAGTACTTGGGACTAATCATAGATAGGAAACTGACTTGGAAGTCAAACATCTTAGAAAGAGTCAGGAAAGCGAACCTAGCTTTCTATGCCTGTAAGAGAGCTTTAGGTAAGACCTGGCGAATTAAACCTAAGGTTGCTGATTGGCTTTACACTGCTGTCGTCAGACCCATTCTTCTGTATGGAAATGTTGTCTGGTGGTGAGCTATGCAGAAAAAAACCTATTCTAATTCATTGAATAAGGTGCTGAGATCAGCGGATTTAGCAATATGTTGCGTCATGAAAACTACGCCATCCATGGCTTTGGATATCATACTACATCTGCCACCCCTAGATCTTTTCTGCAAATACTCAGCGGCCTGCTCCGCTTTAAGGCTAAAAGCGAGCAAACAGCCAAGCTGCCCTACGAACCCTGGATGCATTCCAAACAACATCAAGGAGTGTCTTACGTTGTCGCCAATCTCTAAATGAGATGGCCAAACAAAATCGTATAATCTTATGCTGGCTTCCAGACCACAGAGATATACCAGGGAACTGTAGGGCAGACCAACTTGCAAGAGAAGGTACCTGTTTGCCAGGCATAAGTAATCTTATGGAGACACCTCTCGCAACTTGTAAGCTTCTCATTAAGGACGCATTAATCAGGTTTGCAAATCAAAGATGGATTAGCGTTAAGACCTGTGAAATTGCTAGGCAAACATGGCCAAGGCTAAACTTACGTCTGTTCAAGAGTATTATAAAACTGAATAGACTTCAAATCAGGACCTTAGTAGGGCTCACAGGACATTGTCTCATAGGAAATCATGCATGAGATTAGGCGTTTACACGCATGATTTCTGTCGTAGCTGCAGAAATGAGGAGGAGTTGGAAACAATTCAACACCTTTTTTGCACATGCCCAGCTCTAGCCAGAAGCAGGAACTGATTTTTAAAATCGTACTTCTTAACGAATATAGATAATCTATACGTTTTAGGTATCAACAACCTTTTACGCTTTGTCAAAAGCTCAGGATGGTTTAATATGGAGAGGGAAATGTAGCTCAGCCCCGCGGTTCACAACGGACCCATTTCGTGGTCTAAATGGCATCGTTGTCTCTATGTGCGATGCGGCTGCCAAACCTAACCTAACCTAACCTATATATAACTAAGTTTCTAAAACCTCTAAGATCTTTTTAAGAAGGGAACTAGTAGCTCCTGTGAGTCATTTTGCAAATTTCCCAGGTCCTTAAAGAAGTAATAGCCAAGATATTTGGTATGCTTCTTTGAAGTGCAGGACATACAAAGAGGAGGTGTTGTACCGACTCAATTTATTTTTCATCTCCACAACTCCTGCAGAAGTCATTGTGAGGTACACCCAATCATTGTGAGGTACACCCAATCTACTATATATGGTAATTGAAAACTCTTATATCTTCTCGTGAACAAAACTAGTTCGGTGTTGGCTAGATTAACTGTTAGACCGACTGATGTCGCCGACTTGGAGAGTTCCCTTAACACTGATTGCATGAGTCCACTGATAACCGAGAAAAACTTCCCGATGTACGTCCGCTTAAGCTACTATCTTGATCCTTTTCTTGCTCATGGTAATAACCAATTCATATAAGACTAGGTTCCACAGTAACGGCGAGATAACACCCTCCTTTGGGGCTCCTCTGGCAACTGTTTTTCCTAGACTAGTGATGCCTAAGTTCGCGGTGATTACTCTGGTAGATAGCATATTGCCTATACATCGAATAATCTTTTTGTTCGTACATATGTTTATCAACGCTGAATTTATCGATCTCGCATCAACATTGTTGAATACTCTTTCGATATCCAGAAAAGCTGTCATAGTAAATTCTTTATTTTTAAGAGATTTCTCTATTGTTCGAACAACTTCATGCAATGCTGCAGACTTACCCTTCTGGTTGACAAAAACCCCTCCACTGAACCCTCCCCGAGGGTGCCAATTGGTAATAGGTACCACAGTTCTCTGCACACAGTTGAGAGATAGCTAGCTAATGTAAGACTTCACGGACAAGTGTTCTCCTTGATACTACAGCATTTGTAAATGGAGTTTTACTATGGTGTGAGGTAAAGAGCCGGATCAAGGTGTCGTGCTACCCCTTGCCGAGGATCAGCCTGGCTGACGGCCCTTTTTCAAATATAGCCCTGTCGTTAACGTGAGCTTACGGATACCTGGCGCCCTCCGCAATAACTAGCCTTGCCCTAGTAGTTCGGAGTTATGCACAGGTGGACATCTCTTCTCCGACACTCGTGGGACCAACTATGAATGTATAAAATAATAACAAAACACAAAAACCAAAACAAACAAACAAACTAGAAGGGCAGCAAGCTCCGAGAAGCGAGCAGCGTTAAAAACGAGCTCTCAATCTGCCACCACGATGACGGAAGTCAAGCCTAGTTGGATTGGACCGGCGGCAATCGCTGACACTGGGACTGAGGTTAAGCCTAGCTCCAGTACATGGGCACCTCCTGCAACAGTCGTTGGAACCAAACCAAGTAGTCGACATCCTGTGGCTATGTGGAGAACTGGGGAGGATACTGCCACAGGCAGCGCCGAGGCCAGTGCCCTCGCCGGAAGATGGCCGACAGTAAGGATCACTGATCCAAACAAAGCAGGGTACTTGGAGAGGCGTAATGCCGTCAAGATACTCAAAGGGCTGCACGAAACATCACCAACAATGGATGAGCTGACGAAGGAGGTAAACGAGTCGATAGAGTGAGCGAAAAAGGTACTACCTAACTTCACCCTCGAAAGGCCAACCACATCGTCATCTGACACCAAAAGACATGAGGTCTACTGAAGAGGTCAAACCGTCAGCGAAAAGATCGAAAAATCGAGGCATAGAGCCTAATAAAACGTTCGTGGAAGTGGCCCAAAATTACATGATCATTGGTGTCCAGGATGAGGGTGATCCCGAAGGAAGAATTCCCAGAGGCCAATGGAAAAGGGTGCAGGCTGCTCTAACCAATGTAACGCTCGAAGTGCTACTAAGCAATCCAGGTCCGCCACCATCATGTACTGACGCTGGCTGGTATCAAGGCCAAATTAAAATTATAGCCTGCGACGACGAAAGGTCACTAGAGCTATATAAAGCAGCAATAGCGAAGATCGGGAAAGTCTACCATGGAGCGAAGCTCGTGGTAGTAGACAAGAAATATATCCCGTATCGACCGAGGGCACGACATTGGGTCCCTACACCCTCCGACTCACAGCAAATCATGGAAATAATTAGTGCATGCAATCCGGGCGTTCCAAGGGCGGGCTGGAAATTTGTCAAGGCTTTTGACAATACTGCAACAGTAGAGGGTGTGGTGACGAAACATGTCACAACGCAAGTGATGCTGTTACTAACGAGCGACTCGCTAGAACCTTTGGCGAAAAGCGAAGGTATCATAAATTACGGTTTTGGCAAGGTGAGAGTCAGAACCTATAAAACAGATGCTGATGCTATCGACCAATTAGCCTCAGAGATTGAAGCTAATGACGCTTAGGAAGATCCTATGGAGTCCTCAAGCGACGTCGATACCATCGATTTGGAAGGTTACTGTTCGTTAGGGTCTGAGCTCACCGCTAGACTAAAGAAAATGAGTACAAGTACGACAACTGAGCTTACAGCTGGTTCGAGTACAACATACTCAGAAAGAGAGCTCTTGACCGAATCGCAAGAAGATGATAATACAAATAATGTGTGTTCTTCAACTAAATCTTCATCATAGTAAATTAACATCGCAAGCCCTAATTGATCGCATGGCAGGAGACAACCATGATTTTGTCTTCATTCGGCGCATTTGCGGATTGAGGACATCGAAATATAAGCTATACACAGAGGACTGTAACGGTAAAGCAAGGTCTTGTAAAGGGTGGCCGGTGTTGATTTTGAGTAAAATACAATTTTTTTAGGAAGTTATTGTCATTTCTCCTTATTATGATAATATTGGTATGGCTCAATTAGGTATGGAACAAAATATTGGCCAATTGGCAGCCGCGGCCTCAGCGGCACACCTCCATCCAATGGTCCAAATTTTTGATGACGCTTTTCTTTCAAATAACCCCAAAGAACGGTGTCAAATCACATCTTGGCGGCCAATTGACATCGCCTTGACGTGAGGTTATTCGGCCATCAAATTTTACGCGAAAAAGAGCCATTGTTTCGTTAGCTGTGTGACAAGTGGCACCATCCAGTTGAAACCACATATCATCCACATCCCTATCTTGCGGTTCGGACCATAAAACGTTCGTTATCATCTCACAATAGCGAACACTATTCACAGTTACTGCCTGACCGGCCTCATTTTGGAAAAAATACGGCCCAACGATGCCGCCGGGCCATAAACCGCACTAAACAGTCACTCTTTATAGGTGCATTGGTTTTTTGGCAATCACTCTTGAATTATCATTCGCCCAAATGCGGCAATCCTGCTTATTGACGAATCCACTGAGGTGAAAATGTGCCTCATCACTGAAGATGATTTTCTTCACGAAGTGCGCGATATGCATTATGATTTGAACGCCCGTTTTCATAATAAGCCTGAATAGCTTTAACGCGTTGCTCGATTGTGTATCTTTAAAATTGAGTTAGTCATTGAAAATGTGAAAAGAAATGCAGGAAAAAACGTGACGTTTAGGGTAGGTTTACATTCAACATCGGCCCTTGAAATTTAACCACCCTTTAGTATGTCAAACACATAACTCACTACATTTACCATATGATGCACAAATATAGCAACACAGACACAACTACGATAAGTTGGGAGACCGATGGTGACAGGTACCGGCTATCGCCTTTTTATATGGCACACGGATACTGATACTGGACAGCGAAGCTTGCGGCAACAAATTACTAATGGGAGCCGACGCAAACGCCATCACACTACCTGGGGTAGTTCAGATATTACGGACGCGAGATGAGTCACTCTTTACTTTTATTATGAGAACCAAATTATTGTTCTGCAATCGCGGTAATGAGCCTACCTTTATTGTACGTAATCGTCAGGAAGTTCTTGACATTATGTTAGTTTCAGACTCAATTAAAGATAGAATAGTGAATTGGAGGGTACTCAACTCACATTCATTCTCTGATCACAGAGATCAGAGATAGAGAAATCAATAGAGAATAAAGAGTATTCTCTGGTAGCCTTTCGGAGACCATAACAAGCGCGATGACTGATTTAGTTGTCGCCGAGGGCCTTGTGAAATTTACAGAACAGTTGCTACTAGGCACGCTCGTAATTTCGACGTTGGGCCCCTCGACGATATGCAGATCCGTCAAGAGGGGCACCCCTCAGGGCGGTGTTTTTTCCCCTCTACTGTGGATTCTGGCAATGAATCAATTTTTGAAGAATCTACAGGAAAGGAGGATACACGTAGTGGCTTACGCAGACGATGTTGCAATATTAATAAGAGGGAAATTCCCAGATACCCTATGCAAAATAATGCAAAATGCTTTGAACGATGTAAGCCGGTGGGCTGCGGTAATCCCAACAAAACCGAACTAATCATGTTCACCAGAAAATGCAGGATACCTATTCTAAACCCCCCTTCCGTTGAGGGTATCACACTGTCAATTAGGGAAGAGGTGAGCTACCTAGTTTTAGATAGGAAGCTCTCGTGGAAAAAAACTATTAATAATAGAGTAAAAAAACAGCCACAGCACTCTACACATGCAAAAGAATTGTGGGGGCAAAATGGGGCCTAACCCCAAAAATAGTACACGTGACGACAACAGTGGTACGGTCTATCATGACATACGGTGTCTTAGTCTGGTGGCCAACACTTGAGAAAAGAACAACAGTAAAACGCCTAGAAAGTATTCAAAGGGGTGCTAGTCTCTGCATAAGCGGGGCACTAAAGACTACGCCCACGGCAGCGATGAAGCCTACAGTAAACAGCTGGCGGCGAAATCGGCACTTAGGTTAAGAGAATCTTCTAACTTAGCCACTAACAGAAGGGGTCACGCAAGAATACTAGACGAATACACCTTTCTACATCAAACGACAGACTTTTATAGCTCAGTAAAGTTGCATTTAAGCACATTCTTTACCACAACTTTCCCAATGAGAGAAGATTGGGGTAATGGACAATAGAAGCGGAATCAGCATCTATACTATGGTTCCAAGCTAAATTATCAAGAAGGCGGAGGCCTTCATTCTGAAGGAATGAATGCCAACATCTCATTCCGGTTACCGGATCACTGCATTTCAAGCTGAAATTTTGGCTATCGGGGAAAGCCTGCTAGCCCTAAATAAAAGTGTCCTCCCCACAAGAGATACATATATTCAGATAGCCAATAGGCCCTTAAAGCTTTAAAATCACCTAATATTAACTCGAAGACAGTAACAGAATGTACCGACGTTTTGACAGAACTATCACGGCACTTTGTAATAAACCTGTTCTGGGTACCGGGCCATAGGGACATACCTATAAGGCAACTGCAAAGCAGATGAATTAGCGAGATTGGGTACCACATTACCGATCTAACCAGACAAAGCGAACATACCTATACCTTTAGCAACTTGTAAGATGCTTATAGATAAACACACTATCAGTGCTGTCAACAGGCTATGGTCTCAGTCCCTGACCTGTGCAACTAGTAGAATGACGTGGCCGGACTGGAGCACAGGCCGCACAAACCGACAATTGAAACTAAATAGGAAAAAATTAGAAATCTTCTCGGGGTCCTAACAGGGCATTGTCTGATTGACAGACATGCCAGAAGACTGGGAGCACCCAATAACGACTACTGCAGAAGCTGTAACGACATTGAAGAAGAAGAAACTATAGAACACTTTCTATTAGGGTGCATGGCTCAAGTTCCCTGAATAACTTGGCAGAAGTAGCCAACATAAAACTTACAAGTCTTGTTAGATATATTAAAGCCACAGGTTGGTTCAATGTGGACAATGTAGAGTGAGGAGATGGGACGGCCCTGGTGGTGAAGCTGCCATCCGATCTTTGCAAAAAGTTTGGTTTGCTGGGTTCCTTGGAGAGACCTTTTCTATGCCTTGGGAACTCAAATGTGTACTCCAATTCTTCACAGAACCTCTTCCAGCATTCTTCCTTTGCTTTCTTTATTCGCGTCTTATAGGTATTGAAACCATTTTGATAGCAGTCCCAACCCTCTGTTGTCTTTGACGGCTTTTGCTGTATTGTGACGCTTTCTTGCTCCTCTTCTTAGTAGTTTGGGCCTCCTGATCCACCAAGAGTTTGTTTGGCTTTTTGTGGGCCTGCTTACTGCACGAGATCTACGAAAAGCTTCATCTATTGCAGATGTCAACAAATTGTTTTTTTTTCAAGCTGGATACGTTAGTTGTTTGCTCCTCTTCAAGGGGATCTAACTTAGCCATAAGCTTAGAGAACTTTGCCCAATTTGCCTTTCTTGGATTCCTATAGGAAAGTCGTTTAGATTATTCCATTTTGGCTGGGAACACAATTCTATAGTGCTCCGAAAAGGAGCACTTCGGCGAAACATGCCACTTGTCAAACTTTAATGAGCCTGAATTTGATACTAGGGTTATATATATTGAGATTAGTAGAGAATAAGTATTAAAAAATAGACTCACCTCGTCCATTAATGTCACTGCTGCACCTTGCCGAATGGTGCGCATCCGTATCGTTACCTACCACCAGATCCAGTCCTCTTCCGTTGGTCCATTGGACCAGGTTTCTAAGCACCTGTGATAACAGGTCTCTTCTTCAAACAGCAGGTACGTTAATGTAAGGTGGGAGGTTAGGGCCTCCGCTCTACTCACATACTGCCGTCGTCTGATCTGCGCTGCAAAACTGTGGGAAGAAAAATATGTTCTTGAACTTGCCATTACAGTTTTTCCTAAACAAAATACAACTTTTTATCTTACCTTGAGTGACAGGAAGCAAAAGCGTGTAGTCGGGCTTGTCAAGGCCTGCACAATCCACATTCAGCGGCTGTGGTTTTATTACTGCTCTTGTCAGTTTCTATGTTTTTATTAGAGTTGAGTTATATCTGTGAGAATAAATCTCATTATTTTCTCCCAAAAGTAGTCATTTATCGCTTGTGATTTTACCTTCTGGCTGCCCACGGTTGATAATGGCTACTTGTAGCTACGGCGGCGTGTTTAAGCTAAAAGATGGCTTCAAAAGCTTGTTCCCATACGCCTGCTTATCATCTGATCTTTGGCGCTTTGACGATGTGCCTGCAGTTTTCCTTTCCAAACTAGCAGCCTGCGAAGTCGAATATCTCAAATCGAGGATAGTCTCCGAAGCCTTTGTTCCGACTGAGTCCTTCGACTTTGAAGGCTATTCCAGCTTTTGCAAGCGAGATAGATTTTAGTTTGTCTTATTTCGGCTGGTTTGCTTGGGAGCTTCGCGTTCTACTACCGTTGATTCTCATACTTTCGGACTTAGTATGCGTGCTTTTTTCTCAACGCTTTATCTCGTGTAAAAGGAGAATTTGGGTCACATTTGCTTATCTTGTCAAGAAACTTGACTGAGCTTTTGTAACCCGATTTCATCTCCTGTTCTAGGGTTTTGTCCACCACAGGCTTCTTTGGAGCGTCATCCGATTTGGTTTTCGGGTCAGTGATCTTCGGATCAGTTGTGGGCTTTGCAATCTGATCCTTGGACACTGCGGATACCCAAGAGATATCCTTTGCGTCCGTGTTGTAGACTGCGTCACCGACTTCGATCCGAATGATCACTTTCGGAGTCGGTCCTGATTTAAGCTTACCTTAGGGTTGTTCTACCGTACATATACATTTTGCTTATAACAACGGATTAGAGCATTTTTGCCGAACTTGCTTGGCTACGTCATATAGTGCTTTCTGAGCGGGACAAATAAAAAAATATATTGTCCGAAATATAGACGTATTTGGATTGTTGAAATGCTTCAGAAAAGAAATTTAAAATTTTTTCTTACGTTCTTATGAAAACAGTATTGGGTGGAAGCACTCCGTGTCTTTTACTCTTTGTGTCGAGTAAAGCCATCATTGGTTGCCTTTATTACTCGACACGACCTCTCATTTTTATACTCCTCACTTTATGCGAAAAGGAAACGGACAGTCTATTTGAGTGGAAAAGGGATGCTGGCACCCACATACAAAATAACTTTTGTTCGAGATTTTGACTCAATGTTATTACTTGTTCACTACTAAAACCCAATACATAATAAATTTGAACTTAAATTCAAACATGAGCTCAAATTCAAATTATACGACTACGGGTCATTAGGTCTGACACCAGTAAGATTCTGATATTATGGCATACTGGTTTGAAAAACGAATTCGAATTGCTTTGGAAGCAGAATGCTATCGGGATGAAGCAGTGAACCTCTGTAATCTGAGTAAACGGAGTGAACTCTAGTTGAAATGACTTACAGAGGGGTTTGCTGCTTCTCCGCCCTATTAAAGTCTGGCAGGACTCACAGAGCGCTCCAAACGCGTAGTCTTAAGTAACTATTTAGGTTAGGTTGAGATGACTTCCGGTTTGAGGAAGTGTCAAGGACCAATGTCAACCATAGTATGGTTTCATAGATAAGGACTTGCGGAAACTACATGCATGCGTGGAAATAGCGGTTGTGAGTTTAGAACCATATAGAATGGCCAAAAATTAACAAAAAAATAAAAAGCAACGATAATTTGAATACTGAAGCTGAAGAAGCGTTTAAGAAGAAACAAGGGATGGTAACGCGCCGACTGTTTCAGCGAATCAAACAGATTGACAGCCCAATTGAGCATTTGCTAGGCGGCATTATTCGGACGCCAACATGCCATGTTGCTCTTATCTTCCTATTTGTGGCGTGCGTATTTATGTTGTTCCACAAATGGATGGACCTTTCAGTTTTAAGCCCACTCCGAACGGCAAATGGTTTTTTATGAAGAGCTCGCATTAGAACATCTCGTCAAAAATACATTAGTTGGTCATGAATGATAACAAAACATTAAGAAGCTCACAAAAGAGATTGAGTCACTTAAAATACAATTAAACGAACCATTTGCGATCGGCGCACAACCATCGGCAGATGAGATCAACCCATCCACAGCAAGACAAATCACTTCAATCTCGGCAGTCGAATTCACGCAGTTTTACGAAAACGACGCGGAACTTTGGCTTTCCATCGCACAGTGGTCCGACCAGAAGGCGTTGGCGGACATAATTCAAAAACTCATTTAATTAAGCTGAAAATATATATTTAGGGGTTTTAAGGATCAGTGATGACGAATCTGACCTTAGTTTTAGCAAATTTTAAATTCATTGAATACTATAAATACATTTTTACTTCCGTAATTAGCTGGTGAGTTCATTTTTACATTTTTGACGACCCCAGAGAGTACCATGTGGAGGTTTACGGTAAGGTTATTCTCTCCTCATTTTTTGTTTGTTTTTAGATTTTTTTTATTTCTTTTTTAATTTTTTTTTTAATTTTTTATTTTTTTTTAATTTTTAATTTTTTTTTAATATTTAATTTTTAATTATTTTTATTTTTAATTTTTAAAGTTTTTTGTTTTAGTTTTTACATTTTTTTTGGATATTTAGTTTTTTTTTTTAATTTTTAATTTTTTTTTTATGATTCAGAATCCTCGGTTTCTGATGAGCTGTTTTCTGAGGCTGGATCATTTTTCAAATTTAAAAGCGCAAGAACCTTTTTGAAGATGGTTTTGGCTTGTTTTTCGGATCCTTAGTTTTTGATATTATAACTACATCTGATGAACAAAGCAAAGCATTTAATAAATCTGTCATTGTGTCAGCACTCGACATTTTTCATGTATTGTTTTGTCTAAAATTTTTCAAATCCTTATTGCGTGCTTCCTGAGCCTCAAAACTATACGTCATTTTGATTTTATTATTACAAGCAATTCTCAGATGTTCGTTAATATTCTAATCGGCTTATGCCCGTTCCTCCAGTGACAGATAAAAATGTTATATTATTATATATAATTTTATTGTATATAGTGTTATATATACATATATCATATTAATATTGTAATAATATTAAAAAAAAATTTTGTTTTTTTAATAAATTTTTTTAGTTGTTTCTTAATGCTGATGGGTCTGTGATGTGTTTTTCTGTCTTTTACACAAAATTGCATAAGCCATAAGTAACGTTTTGCCTGTGGGTAAATGCACAAAAGCTACATTATTTTTAATTTGCGCAACTTTGCGCAACAGGTTTCAGTTTGAGATCATAGCTGAAATATGTGGCTACATCGCTCATGTTGATTTCAAGTGGACCGGTGTGGACCACTCGAAAAAATGATCTTTAAAGAAAAAAATTTCAAAAATTTTGAAATTTCAAAAAAAAAAATGGATTTTGTACCACAACTTAAGAGAATTATTACTGTTTCCGTTAATATATTCAATTATCTTCTTTTTTCAATCTTTGGTTAACAATCAAATGGTAATATTTATTTGCAGACATGAAAATGAAACTCTTGTATGAAGTACGATTTGCATACAATTTCATGTTTAAAGTCAAAAAACTACAATGAAACATTTTTTAAATTAAGTAATATTTTCAGGAAATCTGCCTTGAATATGTAAGAAAACATCTGCATTATCAAATTTTTATTTCAAATGCAGATGTTTTCTTAAATATTCAAGGCAGATTTCCTGAAAATATTACTTAATTTAAAAAATGTTTCATTGTAGTTTTTTGACTTTAAACATGAAATTGTATGCAAATCGTACTTCATACAAGAGTTTCATTTTCATGTCTGCAAATAAATATTACCATTTGATTGTTAACCAAAGATTGAAAAAAAGAAGATAATTGAATATATTAACGGAAACAGTAATAATTCTCTTAAGTTGTGGTACAAAATCCATTTTTTTTTTTGAAATTTCAAAATTTTTGAAATTTTTTTCTTTAAAGATCATTTTTTCGAGTGGTCCACACCGGTCCACTTGAAATCAACATGAGCGATGTAGCCACATATTTCAGCTATGATCTCAAACTGAAACCTGTTGCGCAAAGTTGCGCAAATTAAAAATAATGTAGCTTTTGTGCATTTACCCACAGGCAAAACGTTACATATGGCTTATGCAATTTTGTGTAAAAGACAGAAAAACACATCACAGACCCATCAGCATTAAGAAACAACTAAAAAAATTTATTAAAAAAACAAAATTTTTTTTTAATATTATTACAATATTAATATGATATATGTATATATAACACTATATACAATAAAATTATATATAATAATATAACATTTTTATCTGTCACTGGAGGAACGGGCATAAGCCGATTAGAATATTAACGAACATCTGAGAATTGCTTGTAATAATAAAATCAAAATGACGTATAGTTTTGAGGCTCAGGAAGCACGCAATAAGGATTTGAAAAATTTTAGACAAAACAATACATGAAAAATGTCGAGTGCTGACACAATGACAGATTTATTAAATGCTTTGCTTTGTTCATCAGATGTAGTTATAATATCAAAAACTAAGGATCCGAAAAACAAGCCAAAACCATCTTCAAAAAAGGTTCTTGCGCTTTTAAATTTGAAAAATGATCCAGCCTCAGAAAACAGCTCATCAGAAACCGAGGATTCTGAATCATAAAAAAAAAATTAAAAATTAAAAAAAAAAAACTAAATATCCAAAAAAAATGTAAAAACTAAAACAAAAAACTTTAAAAATTAAAAATAAAAATAATTAAAAATTAAATATTAAAAAAAAATTAAAAATTAAAAAAAAATAAAAAATTAAAAAAAAAAATTAAAAAAGAAATAAAAAAAAATCTAAAAACAAACAAAAAATGAGGAGAGAATAACCTTACCGTAAACCTCCACTTGGTACTCTCTGGGGTCGTCAAAAATGTAAAAATGAACTCACCAGCTAATTACGGAAGTAAAAATGTATTTATAGTATTCAATGAATTTAAAATTTGCTAAAACTAAGGTCAGATTCGTCATCACTGATCCTTAAAACCCCTAAATATATATTTTCAGCTTAATTAAATGAGTTTTTGAATTATGTCCGCCAACGCCTTCTGGTCGGACCACTGTGCGCCGGACCACTGTGCATCGTAGAGGCACACTTTCACGCCCACGGACGGTATGAAAAATTGAAGCAACCACTCATATCAATTTTTTCCGAGTCTGCGACTATTAAATTTAAGAAGTTGATTTCAAACTAGCCGCTAGGTGATATGAAGCCTTCTCAGACACTTCATAAAATAAAGTCACTCGCTTCGAAAGATGTTGGATACCATTTCAACAAGAACTTGTTGCTAAAAAAATTGCCGCAAACAACGAGAACAGTCTTGGTTGCATCAAAAGACAGAGTAGATTATTAAGCTCAAATCGTAGACCGGCTGTATGAAGTTTCTGAACAAGTGTATATCTCCAGCGTGAAAAAACTCCTCCGTTGATAAGGACGCAGGAACCAATGCAACAAAAATTCGATAGATTATGCACACGACTGAATGCAATTCGAACGCAGAAGCGCCCAACACTTCAAGAAATAACACCACATCGACAGCGTGGTCGCTCACCCAGTATCATGTGAAGCGAAAAAGAGCGAAACGATGACAACAATTTGTGTTGGTATCTCCAAAAGTTGGGAGATGGCGCCAAAAGTTGGGAGATGGCGCTAAAAAATATCCTTCACCATAATCATTCAACGTACAGTCATAAAACTAATTCGATCGTTGTCAACTCAGGCGTCGACACTATGCATGGCTTCAAAGCGCCTGTTTATGCACAACATGCTACTGAGTATGATTTCTTAATCGATTCAGACGCTGTTCAGTCAATACTAAAACCAACTCATCGTATGAAAGATCTCATACGCATCAACTACAACAAAAGGAATACAGAAGAGTATGCACAATATTACGCCGCAAACGCATTGCCGATACAACGAGTTCCTATGGAATTTCAC
The DNA here is from genome assembly GCA_037575425.1 of Anastrepha fraterculus. Lineage (NCBI taxonomy): Eukaryota > Metazoa > Arthropoda > Insecta > Diptera > Tephritidae > Anastrepha > Anastrepha fraterculus. The sequence continues at coordinate 56,259 of JAYXIM010027680.1, forward strand.
CATAGTAGATTGCTCAACATCAATAATCGGTGCAGACTTTTTAAATGAATAAATGGGCAATCGATCCATGGATTATAGCGTCTTGCAAAGGTGAAATAAAGACTTTGATTTTACCTCAGGTAACTATAATCGAAACGACTAACAAATTTTCGTTTCTTTTTTCTAATTTTAAAAATTATTTGACAAAAAACTTTCTTCACGAGTTAAAGAACGAGCTAACGTAACGTACTTCATCGAAACTATGGGGCCACCGCTCACAGCAAAATAGGTATATATATATGGGGCATTCTTTCTGAACGTGAGACCCCCTGCCCCCAGAATAGATTTTGACGAAAAGAGGTCTATGAGGGCTTAAAATGTAGGTAATTATGTTTACTTTCGAAAGCAAAGTGGCACTTTTTGAAATTCAAAATGGCGGATCCAATATGGCGGATTCAATATGGCGCAATTTTGCAGTTCGTGCATCAGATTTATGCTATTTCGTGTTTTCTTTATTTATTTTTAAGTAAAATTGTTGCATTGGATTTAATTTTACATATTTCCAAGTTAATTATTTATTTTTATTGGTCACTGATTATTCATCACTTTTTATCATTCAATTATGATTCAGTTCATAGCATAAATCTGATGCACGAACTGCAAAATTGCGCCATATTGAATCCGCCATATTGGATCCGCCATTTTGAATTTCAAGAAGTGCCACTTTGCTTTCGAAAGTAAACATAATTACCTACATTTTAAGCCCTCATAGACCTCTTTTCGTCAAAATCTATTCTGGGGGCAGGGGGTCTCACGTTCAGAAAGAATGCCCCATATATATATATAATTGGCGCGTACACCCTCTTTTGGGTGTTTGGCCGAGCCCCTCCTCCTATTTGTGGTGTTTGTCTTGATGTTGTTCCCCAAATGGAGGGACCTACAGTTTCAAGCCGACTCTAAACGGCAGATATTTTTATGAGGAGCTTTTTCATGGCAGAAATACACTCGGAGGTTTACCATTGCCTGCCGAGGGGCGACCGATATTAGAAAAATGTTTTTATTAATTTTGGTTTCACCGAGATTCGAACCAACGTTCTCTCTGTAAATTCCGAATGGTAATCACGCACCAACTCATTCGGCTACGGCGGCCGCTCGGCGGCAGCAAAAGCGTGACTATTATTACTAGAAAAATTAAAAATTACCAAAAAGGAATTCAACGAACTGCTCCGACTTGGTATCTGCAGACCCCCAAATTCCAACTACGCCTCGCTACTGCATAAGATATCAAAAACTAGCGGACTGACGTCCATGTGGTGACTATCGGCAATTGAATTCGCGCACAAAACTCTATAAATTTCCGATTCTTCACATGCAAGATTTTGCTATTATCCTACATGGAAACGGCTTCTTCAGCAGCATCCCATATTAAAAAACAGCCATCAGTACCCCATTCGGCTTATCCCAGTATGTTTTTAAATCATTCGGACCGTGAAATGCGCCACAAACAACAATTAATTGATGAAGTGTTATGGGGATTCGACTACGCCTTGGCGTATATAGGCGACATTTTTATTGCATCCGAGTCACACGAACAGAACGTCACATATCATGTTATTTTTGGAGTTTACTCCTTAAGAAACGATATATAATACTAAGTTTCCACCGCAGCCGCTATCGTGTTCTCTGCCGCTATCGTGTTCTTAGCGCAAACACGAAACAAAACTCCTGTCAAATCCCATACAAAATTAAAACACAACTCCATACCTAAACCCACTTTTCAAAGCGTGTTTTGTGGGTTTGCGTCTAATTCAAAGCGTGTTTTGTTGGGTTTGCGTCTAATTTAATTATTAAGTGGTGGCAATGTTGCTCATTTTCCTCATTTATTATTGCATTCTTATCGAAATATGGCAACAATGATTGCAATTTGTCAATATTGACGGCCTCCGTAGCCGAGTGGGTTGGTGCGTGATCACCATTCGGAATTCACAGAGAGGTCGTTGGTTCGAATCTCGGTGAAAGCAAAATTAATAAAAACATTTTTCTAATAGCGGTCGCCCCTCGGCAGGCAATGGCAAACCTCCGAGTGTATTTCTGCCATGAAAAAAATCTGCTCATAAACATATCATAAAATAAAATGAAATAAATGTATAAAAAAAAAAAAATTTTTGTGATTCGAACCAAGGATTTCGGATCGGAAGCCCACATTGCTAGCCGCTGGGCTATCGCGCTGTGCTGTCGCCGCAAAATAATGTATCATAAATCTGTTTACCATACCAAAGACCATACACTTTACAAACACATTTCGGTGGAAACAGTTGACAGTTCTCCCAAACACAACTCCTGCAAACACGGTGTTTGCTTTTGGTGGAAACGGGGGCTAAGGCCCACGGTATGAAAAAAATATGGGTAGTAAAATCGTGTGAATCACTGGCGTACGCTGGCGGAAGTGACGCATTGCCCTTTCTCTATGCCCCTTTTCTCTTTTAATTTGTGTTTTTAATGGTTTATTTAGTTGGTAAGTGTTTATTTTAAATTTTTCCAACGAAGACACAAACCACCACTTTGAATATTTGAATATTATCTGCGCAGCGCAATAGTGCAACAACAAACCATACAGCAGCTACCCAGTGTTTTTGCTACTACATTTCACCTCAAACTGTGCATGTCTAATTGTGCCTGCGAATGTTTTGTTAGCCCCCGTTTCCACCAAAAGCAAACACCGTGTTTGCAGGAGTTGTGTTTGGGAGAACTGTCAACTGTTTCCACCGAAATGTGTTTGTAAAGTGTATGGTCTTTGGTATGGTAAACAGATTTATGATACATTATTTTGCGGCGACAGCACAGCGCGATAGCCCAGCGGCTAGCAATGTGGGCTTCCGATCCGAAATCCTTGGTTCGAATCACAAAAATTTTTTTTTTTTTTATACATTTATTTCATTTTATTTTATGATATGTTTATGAGCAGATTTTTTTCATGGCAGAAATACACTCGGAGGTTTGCCATTGCCTGCCGAGGGGCGACCGCTATTAGAAAAATGTTTTTATTAATTTTGCTTTCACCGAGATTCGAACCAACGACCTCTCTGTGAATTCCGAATGGTGATCACGCACCAACCCACTCGGCTACGGAGGCCGTCAATATTGACAAATTGCAATCATTGTTGCCATATTTCGATAAGAATGCAATAATAAATGAGGAAAATGAGCAACATTGCCACCACTTAATAATTAAATTAGACGCAAACCCAACAAAACACGCTTTGAATTAGACGCAAACCCACAAAACACGCTTTGAAAAGTGGGTTTAGGTATGGAGTTGTGTTTTAATTTTGTATGGGATTTGACAGGAGTTTTGTTTCGTGTTTGCGCTAAGAACACGATAGCGGCAGAGAACACGATAGCGGCTGCGGTGGAAACTTAGTATTACAATGGAGAAACTACTCAGAGTGTTTCGCTGCTACATTTGACATCAAACTGTGGCTCATCATCATAAATGTGTGGCTTACAAAGTATATTCACTAATTTTCCTAATAGCAAAATTGCATAGCTGAAAACATAAAACGCCTCTGTTAGCTATCCTACATAAGAGTAAATTTTGGTAACTGTGCATGTTAATTATTAATTGCGCAGTTACCGTGTAAAGCAAATTAAACTTTAGAACAGCAATTTTTCATACGCCGCCGGCCAAGGCATTCACACCAGAGCAGCAATAGAAACTTGGTTAAGAATTTGCGCTAGCTAAGCTACGAACCATTTCTGGTTCCATTTTGCAAAGACGCTACTACAGTGCACATCAAACAGTGGACGAGTAGGTAGCAGCACAACGTACCGGAAATTTTACCCAATGCACGTTTTAAATGAGTTTCTGCAGAGAATGTTAATTAACATGCAAGAGAATTCTGCATTCTGTTGCATATAATTAACATTATCTGCTGCTACAAACCTTTCAAATCTCAATTTTACTAAAAATAGTTAACAGTAACATTTGCGCCTTCTCATCTCATTAAGGGGGAACACCACTGTGATTTTTCAAAAAAAAAAAGCAGAGGTGTGTGTGTCAGCTCCGACACGCGACGGGAGTTTACTCCTTAAGAACGATTACCGTGCTATTTAAAAATAAAGGTTCCAGAGAGCTTAAAATACGTTCACATATGCATTAACTACCAATAAATCAACAAAATTAATATACCCGTTCACATATGGCAGATACCTGCAAAATTGACAATCAGCTATCAATACTGTTGTGAAAGGTTTTTCTTCATAGAAATTATTTTGGTGGAATATTTCGGTGTTTTTGCTTTGTTTAATTATTTTCATCTTAACGATATGATGAAAAGACAAGGAGAAGGATTAGCTAATTTAATTGCGCAATTCGCTGCTAATAAATAAATTTATATTTTTCCAGTAATATAGAAAAGGTCTTCATTTACCCCTTTTGCATATTAAATATATTTTTAAATATCACGGCAATCGTTCTTAAGGAGTAAACTCCAGTCGCGTGTCGGAGCTGACACACACACCTCTTTTTTAACTGTATTGTAAGACTTCGTATTAGTAAAAATATTTATTTGGAAAGGAGCTACAGCCGATCTCCGGACGCTCCTCTCAAAAGGGACGTTTTGCGGTGCTACTGTATCTCTGAACTGGGGCCTTTGAAATTAAAAAACCAAACACATTTTGTTAAAGTTATGTTAAATCTAGTAATTCATCGAAGGAATAAGCAAAATAAATTTTTTGACAAAATGACGGTTTCTCAAAAAAAATCTATTTTTGACCAAAATTTTGGCCTTAAATTGTTAAAAAAATAAAAAAAATATTTATCGGCGAGAAAAAAGCTTGGATTAATTACTAAAAAATATATTTAGGAAGTTCGTGTTAAAATTTGATACTAATCGGCTCAGCCGTTTTCGAGTAATGTTGGTCACCGTCTTTGAAAACACCAATTTGAAAAAAACGCGCTCATGACAAAATCGTCGATTTAATTCATAAGAGTGGGCGACAAAAGGACTACAATTTATGTTACGATCTGCACATTTATCACACTGCAAAACAATTTTAAAACCAAGTCCTCGTTCAGAAGCAGTTTGAAGCTTAACATTTCCGTCACAGATATTATATTTCACATCTCCAGAAATTGCTGCAAAAACTGTTAAAAAATTTGAACTCTTGTTCTTTAAATTTTTAAACAGATTTAATCTTGTTCTTTAAATTTTTTCGCCGTTTCATCCGTTTGAGCTGTGTTTGGATAAAACACATTTTTGCGCTTTTTTGTTCTCGACTTACGTATTTTAAGGGATTTTCTAGAAGACTTCATTTTCACGAAAAAATTACAGAAAAAAATATGAAGAAACTCATAAATTTACTGCTTGGCTCAGCTGCTTTACTGACTACCACTCTTAAGTATTTTCCAGTTTAGGGAGAGAAAAATAAAAATTTACCTTTCAGGTGTAAAAAAACCAATAGCACACTGTTGCTTTACGCCTCAAAATACATTAGAAGGGAACATTTACAATAGGCAGGTGCATAAAAAGCATTAAAACTAAGGAGCGACAGCGCCTTGTACTTTCAAGCACTCTGAAACGCCTTTTCAAATTTCGGTGTAACTTCGAAAATATTCACCATAACTATACTAAATATTCTGTGTTTATTCTCAAATACAGCGCACGCTCGATAACGTGAACTAATTCAAACCAAGGCAGTTCACGTTAACAAAAGTGTTCACGTTTTGGAATGCCCAAAAAGACTAAGTATTTAAATACATTTTTTCACATTTAAATGAACATTTTATTCTTGTTTTCGTTACATATTAATTGAAAATTAAGTCATACGATGGTTATATTTAAAAAAATAAATCAGTCATCTTTTTTTGTATCTTCTGTTTTTCTAAAACTTTAAGCACAGCTTTCTCTCTTAACCGTCTTAGCACACTCATATCATTTTGATCGACGTCTTCATGACCAGCCCATATTAACGCTTTGTTGAATATTTCAACTGCTTCAGCCGGCTTAATTTTCTCCAGTTGCTCTGGTACGCTGTCATCATCGGATTCGTCCTCTTGTTGATGATCGTCATCTGCATTGCCGTCCTCGATATCTTCGTTCCATTCGTGAATCGCTGGTAACGTGAATTCAATCTGAAATTTTTAATTAAAAATTTTTTTTCCAATAACCCACATACATATCTTTGAGCATATCTGCGAACATGAACGAACCTCAGAATTTAAGCTACTAAGGAGATCGACGGTGTGGCTCATCAAGGTGCGGATTTCAGCTTCCCATTTGTCTTTTAAAACGGCCAACGGAATATTATCTTTGGGATCTTCATTGTTTACCGCAAAGTTGAAAATACTGTTCCAGCACTTAGCTAATGTTGTTTCACCAACACGGAACCAAGCCGCATCCAAAAGATTTATAGCTGTTTTTAAGTTAATTTTTTCAACGACTCGAGCAAATCAGACTTTGTGCTGCTATTGATGCTAGCAGACTGTTTCTGCAATGCAACTTAGTGATATTTATTGCATTCTGATCCATCGGTTGAATGAGGAGAGCAACGTTTGGTGGCATAAACATTGCCGAAATTTGCCCATTCTTGTCAGTTCAGCTTCATTTGGGTGAAAAGGAGCGTAGTTGATTAAGAGAAGAGCTTTAATTGGTAAGGCTTTCTCCTTCAAAAACGATGTAACCTTAAAAAACAACCAGTTAACCTTAAAAATCGGACAAAATCTTAAAAGAAATATTCACCTGTGGAACAAATGACCCATGAAAATAGCAGACGTCATCCAGGCGGATTTCGAGCTCTTATAGTCGGGGGGACACTGAAAGTTTTTAAAGCAGCGTGGATTCTTCGCCTTTCCAATTACCAAGAGCCTGAGCTTGTGGGATCCAGTGGCGTTTGAACAGCATAAAAACGTGATTTGCTGCTTCTCAGACTTTACCCCTGGGGCTCTCTTCTCCAAACTTGACGCGTACGTTTTCTCTGGCAAAACTCTCCAAAATAACCCCGACTCATCAGCATTATATAGCTGATCGTTGCACAACTCCCATTCCGCCATATTAGCTTTAAGTTTTTCTTAAAACGGATCCACTAGCTGAGGTTTCGAAGACAGTTTTTCGCCTGATATTTTAAGAAGACGAATACCGTACCTCTTCTTGAATCCTTGGAGCCTTCCATCACTAGCGAAGAAGTTTGCTTCATTTTCTTTAAATTTTGCATGCAGTGTTTTTACCGTTTCTTTCAACATTTTGGGCAACTCTGAAGATCGCAGTGTTTTTCTATTTCCAGGCCCACAATACGTGTTGTTCACGCATTTTAAAATCACTTCGCTTTAATGTTACAAATTGTTGATTTAGCAACATTATATGTATTTCTTTGCTAAAATCGTGACAGATGAGCCTTTTTCTAAAAAGCCGAGAATTTTAGCATTTTGTTTTGTTGTCAAGAACACGGGTTTTTTAGAACTCATTTTCACAAGAAAACATAAGACGAAACACTCTTTGCAAAACCGAAACCGCGACAAATATGCAATTACGAATAAAATGCCTATTTTATAATTAGGGGGTTCCCCAATTTCAGAATTACTTGAGATCAATGTAAACTACATTCAAATAATTGTAACGTTTATTGTTCATGTTATAGAGCTTTTTAGGTTTGTTCACGTTTTAGAGCCGTCAATGCACCAAAATGTCTGTTCACGTTTTGGGGTGTTCACGCTTTAGAGCGTTCACGTTATCGAGCGTACGCTGTATATGTGCATTAAGAAAATAAAGTAAAATAAATCGATTTTCTAATTCAAATTCTAACCCTATATATCTCCTTAAAATTATTTATATTAATGAATAATTTCTATCGTCACTTTATAAGAAATGCTGCTGAAATGCAACAACGATTACAAGTTTTAATTAAGAATACTAAGAGAATCAATAAAATATTTCAAGCACTTACTGGAAGGGCGCGGCTTTAAAGTTTACTGCGATCACACTGTCATTTGCATTCACTAAACCCAGCGAAAATATTATTTCACGGAAGTGCAGCGCAGATAATTATATCAGTGTATTCACAACATTAGCCACGTTCCAGGAAAGAACAACATACATAGTTCCGGATTTACTCTCAAAAATCGACCCCACAAGTCATTCAACTCTCTGCGCGACAACATTCAACTCAGTCGGATTACAGTTCCTGGTATTAACACTGAGCACAGTTTCTGGTAAGCGTTCCTAACAAATTTCGAAATCTCACTACAACGTAGTGACGATATTGGAAGTAAGTAATTGCCTTGCATATCCACACACGTTCACCAGTCGAACATTTTTATTTCATTTTATTTTTTCAATACAAACAACAATGTTTGTTAACACTGCAACTAGTTACACATAAACTAACGAGCAGTGCAATTTTGGTAACATAAGAGAACTTTGTGAATAGATTTTCATAGTCCCTTTCTTAAGTTAACAGCCATCATGCTAGATCATGTGGTTTGATTCGATGAAGTCGGGGTGTTGAGGAGTTTGTTAGCTTCCTTATTCACGTGCCTTTAAAGGCTGAGGGAGTGGGCTTCTGCTTGTTTTTTAATTTCTTCAGCGACTGTAGGGATCTTGAAGTCACAATGAAGATCCATATCGCGAACGAACCAATGTGAAGTGAGAATATCCCTAAGGATTTTATTCTGGAGTCATATGTAACTTTGACCGGGGCAACCGCAAAGTTGCGCGCCTTAGGACCACACAAGCTTTATAATATGTTTATATGTAGATATCTTGTTATATATGGACAGCTTTGATCTTCGTTCAAATAGCCATTTCATTTTTATTACCTTCATGCCGTTTAAGTTTTATAGGCTCCTTCCATCGACTGTTTTTTGTTTGTGAAGTTTTGAAGAACTGACTTGGTATTGTTCAATTTTATATGCCAAGCCTTCGTCCATTTTTTAGTAACATTTGTTGAAATTTGAAGTTTGGCTGCAGCTTCTTCAGCACTTTTTCCAATTGCTAGGATAACAGTGTCTTCGGCAAAAGTGGGGATCAAGCTATTCGGGGGTATCGGCAAGTTCCTGGTATATAAAAGGTATAAGAGGGGACCAAGAATGCTTCCTTGTGGCACACCGGCATTTCATTCTTCAAGGTTATATTATTCGTTTCCTTGTTTAACGCGAGAGTAGCGTTCGCTTAGATACGACTTTAGGAGGGCGACGTCCAAGAATACTGTTCAAAGGTGTTTTCTATTTCAGGTGTGATTCTGTGCACCTGATTGATGGTTGAGTGTTTACTGCGAAAGCCAAATTGATGCGAAGGTAACAGGTTTTAGAGTCGATACTTCTTCAGCTCATCCGCTTTTCAAATAACTTACCAATGAGGCAGCAACAAGATTCTCTTTTCGGTTTTGGATTCATTATTATTTCTGCAACTTTTCACAGGGCTGGAACATAGTGGAGATAGATTGAATGATCAAATAAGCTTAATTAAACCGAATCCGGGCGCTTTTTTATATTTTAGTTGTTTAATTTCTCTTTTGAGTTCTTTTATAGAAATTAATGAAATGGGGGTGTTTTCGTTCACAGTAAGAGTATAAAATTTTCACATTGATTTTCGTAAAGCTGGAGAGTTTTTGTTAAGTGCTTTGCAAAAGCTATTGTCTTGTCTTTGTCACTTTTTTGTATTATTATCTTTCTTTGATTGGAGGAACATGACAGTTTGGTCTATTCAAATATTTAGTACACTTTCAAAGTGAGTAGTCACGTTTTTTATCAGGTCTTAAGCTTCAAATGTACTTATTTATTGATTAATTTTTAATAAAATTCACTATTAAAATCTTGTGATGCTTTGTTTAGTTTTCTTCTGTCACTGGGGTAACAAGTTTGTTGCCATTTTCGGCGTAATTTTCTTTTGTTTGTGATGAGCTGCTTAATTTCTTTGGGGTAATTAACTAGAGCTGAAATTAGGTGTACTCATCTAGACGGATTTCTGAATTTCTTGGACAAACCGTTGAACTTCTTCTTCTAATTGATCCCTGGTGGTTACCAAGAAATCATTTTGCTGAATAATTTGAAGAATTTTTGCAAACGGTTTCGAGTCAGTATTTTTATTATGGAGCGTCTTACTACTTTCATTCTCGATTATTGTTTCACTGATAGTTAAAAATATTGGTGAATGATCCGAACCTTCGGCTATTTGAATAACAGTTGACAGTTTTTTTATAATGAAAAAGTCGATCAGGTCTGGAGTTTTATTGATATCAGTTGGCCAATATTTTAGTTTCGCTGAAATGAAGTCACATCCAGTTTGTCGCGCTGATTTGTACAGCTCACGCAGTTTCACTGTGGTTAAACGTGACCGCCAATAAAAATTTTTTGCGTTAAAATCTCCACCAATTACGAACTTAAATTTGTGCATGTTGATGAGTTGCCTGTCTGAGGATATATTGTATCTTGGTGGGCAATATATTGCATATGGGTGGGCAATACACAGCAGTGGTTGAAAGTGGTTGGTTTTTTGTTTTAATTGTTACATTTGTGGCTTGGAATGTTCCTGTACTAAAGTAATAAAGTGCGTTTCAGAAATGAGGCAGACGTCAATATTTTTGCATTCCCATGGTAGCCGGTTCTATGTTACCGGAATGACTCGGGTTTTTCTCGTCCAAGGGATGCCGCCCCAGTAAACTAGCCTTGTCTAGTGTACCGTACCTCACCTCCAATCTATCGTCATAGAGCAATCCTACGCAGCATGTCTGCTCCAAATACTTCTCTTCAGGACTGGTATCGAACCCAATCCTGGACCAGAAGTATTCTATTGCTGCTTTTGCCACAAACGGATCCACCTGAACTCCACTTCGGTTATGTGTAATATGTGGTATCTGCTATTTCTATGCCCACAAAATAAGTTAAAGAACTCCGACGCATTGCATGCTTTGCAAGTGTGCTAATAAAAATGTGAAAAGTGCATCAAAACAAACAATTGTGTCTCCTAAGTCTCCCGTTAATTTCTCGCTCTGTCTCCTGCCAATGATTTATTAACAAGTTATTCGCTGTACTATCAAAATGTTAGTGGAATGCGTACTAAATCTACGCAGTTTTATCGTAATGCGTCTTTACACGATTATTACATTATTGCCATAATTGAGACGTGGCTTCTACTCCGCCGAATATTTTGATAGTTACTATCACATATAACGGAATGACCGCTGTCCGGAAGCTACTGCTGGAGTGCTACTTGCGATTCGAACGGACTTATGCAGTAAAGGTGTAGAATTGGATAGTTTCGGATGTACAATTGACCAAATCTGCGTCAGTGTAAATTTTTTAAAAATGAGTCAATTATATATGTTGCCTTATATGCCTGATTATAATGACATAGTTACTTATCAGAAACACTTAGACAATTTAATTATCAGGTCAGTCCATAAGTTCGTGCGTATTATACTCATAACTTCACTTTTGTACGATTTTTGCATAAAAAAATTATTCGCGGTATATAACGGAACTATTTATATTTTTTTTTATATATATTGTGCATTCAACAAGTGATTTTAATCGCGGATATATAGAAGCACGTGTTGTTAAAAATAAAATGGAGTCGTCGAACGCGTGTAAGAGGCACATTTTGTATTTTTTTTATAAAAGTGGTAAAAATGCAACAACTGCTGCTGCAGAAATAAATACTATTCACGGAGAGGATACCGTGAGTGTAAGGACTGCGCAAAAGTGGTTTTAAAAATTCCGAAGCGGTAATTGCGACATGGAGGATACCCCGCGCGCTAGTCGTCCTGAAGTCTTTAACCCCGACGCCTTGCTCGCAATCGGGGAAGCTGAGCCCAATTTGACAACCGACATGATAGGTCAGAGGTTAAATTCATCGCATGGAACAGTTCACAGGCACCTGGTTCAGTTGGGAAAGGTTTCAAAGATGGAAAAATGGGTTCCGCATAGACTCTCCGTCGCCAACCTTCAGCAGAGAGTGAATGTGTATTCTCAGCTGCTGCAACGGCTTGAAAATGAATGTTGTTTTACCCGTATCGTTACTGGTGATGAAAAATTGGTCCTTTACAATAATCCTGTTCGCAAACGCCAATGGTTAGATAAAGATTAAACACCAGAACCGACCCCTAGAGATGGCCTTCATCCCAAGAAGATTCTATTGTCTATTTGGTGGGATATGGCCGGTATTGTTTATCATGAACTTCTGGAACCAAACCAGACGATAACTGCTGATTATTATTCCCATTAGCTATCAAACCTGAAAGAGGCACTTAACAAAAATCGACCGTCTTTAGTGAATAGACGCAAAGTTTTGTTTCACCACGACAACGCAAGATCTCATACCGCAAGGCAAACATTAGGCAAGCTGGACGAGCTCGGATGGGAGTTTATGCCGCATCCACCATACTCTCCGGATACTACACCTTGTGATTATCACCTTTTCCGTGGACTTCAATCCCATATGAGTAACAAGAACTACTCCTCAAAAGAAGCTATAAAAATTTGCCTAACGTTGGGAAGGCATTGTAAATAATGAAGGAAAATATATTATTGATTAATAAATACTTTAAACACATTTTTTATTAATTTTAAAAAATTTAAAAAACGTACCAACTTATGGACTGACCTGATAATATTTTGGATGTTGTTAAATACGATGAAGTAATACACTTAGGAGGTTTTAATTTAAGTAATACTAGTATATAACCCCCGAAAATCGGGTGGGCTTTTTTCCCACGGAAAGTAAACAGCATATGTGACACTTTTATATATTAAAAGTTATGATGATTAGAAAAGTGTATATTTTTATTCATATGTAATATGTAAGAACTTATGCATATAACATTTTTAAAATTTTTTTCAGTTAAATGAGTAATTTTTTTTTTTAATTACTCCTATGCACAAAAGAAAATTACAATAGTCGGGTTCTTGACTACGCATATTGATTGTGAGCTTAAATGAATTAAAAAATTTCCACAAAGAGCAACGCTTTAAAAAATTATCAACTATGCCAGTTCGCGTACTTCTCGGTACCACAGGCAAAACTTGCCTAAAGTCTCCACCCAGAATAATAATTTTCCCACCAAAAGGCGTCTCATTTTGGTGAATATCGCGCAAAAGACGATCTAAACACAACACAGCTCTGCCAGGTACCATGTTAGCTTCATCCCAAATAACAGCTTTTGCTGCCTTTAATGCCTGACAAGCTTTAGTGTTTGGTTTTACCAAAGAAACTGACGATTCAGTCAACGGTATGGGAAATTTAAAAACGCTGTGAGCAGTTCGCCCGCCTGGCAACAAAATTGAAGCTATACCTGTCCAAGCTACGGTAATCACTGTTTCTCCAATACCACGAATATAGTGAGTAAGAGTTTTATATAGAAATGTTTTTCCAGAGCCACCAGGTCCATCAATAAAAACACCTTTAACAGATATGCCCTCATCATTTAACATTGTACATACTTCGTCAAAAATGTGTTTTTGTTCTCGATTAAGCTGATCTTTTAAAGTTTGTGCGCATATCAAATCGGCTTCACTGTCAGTTGGTCGTCCTCTAAGCATATTTTAAAAT
>JAYXIM010027691.1:0-11561 GCA_037575425.1 Anastrepha fraterculus
AACATATTGAAATTCTGATCAGCACGGAGAACTAACTCTTTCATTTGTGCCCTTAATATTACCTTTTAAGATACTCACTATTATGTTATTTCCTTCAATAACCGGTAAATTATATTCATCGAAAGTTTTCTTTTTCATAATACTAATTGTAGATCCTGGATCCAGCAAAGTTAAAAAAATTTTATTGAATAACGTCAATGTTATTAGAATTTTATTCTAGTTTGTAAAAAACTCTTCGTTTTTGTTTACAGCCTCTCCTTGACTCGCAGCATCGACGTCCATGGGTTGAGGCCCATTTGAAAGCCTTGTCTGCTGAGATGTATTAAGTCTATTTGGAGTGTTTTGTGGTCGATTGTTTAATTGTTGGCTACCTTGCCTATAATATTGGCCTTGTTCATATACTGGACGGCCATTTGCCTGTTGCGAATAACTTTGTCTATTATTTTGTCGTGAAAAATTGGGTGCACGGTAATTGTTTTGAGCAGCGCTATTTTGCGAACGGCTGCTATACCTGCCTGAATTATTGGCTTGCGAATTGTTGCCGTTATTATGCCTAAAATTGGCATTCTGTCTAATATTATTATTATTATAAACAGGGCGAGGATTAAAATTTCCAGACTGTCTGTTTATATTTTTGGATATGAGCATTGGATTCAGATTTCCAGCATCCAAGCCAATAAAATTGTATATGCAAGCCGACATCTGCGGCCATGACACTATGTTTCTTATGGTGCAAGCAAACGTACCTGCCGCCAATTGTTTTATTCTTTGAATGAGCATTCCCGTGAATATCTCCTTCATCGCATCACCATTTTCACTTAAAACACTAAATTCGGTGATATTATCAATTATATCCCTAGCTTTTTTATTAAGTTCACTTATACTTCCTATTTTTAAATGTGTAATGTCGTTCGTTATCGACATTTGGTCTTTAGTTGACCGAAAATGTTGCTTTAACTTTGTTTTACACTCCTCCCAATTTTCTGGTGGGGTCAGAGAAAGAAAATTTTTTGCTGATCCTGATATCTTAAGATCGAAAACTACTCTATACACTAGGTCCTGTTGCTCTGGGTAGTCCCCCAAAATCATATCAATTGTTTGAATAAAATAGGGCAACTTCTTTGTGTTGCCTTCAAAAGGATGTAGATATTTTAAGTCTTTCTCCACCTTTTGTCTTAAGGTGGTTCTTTGATATATAGCATTTTGCTGCAATAGTTGCGTTATCGCTACTAAGCAAGCCTCCATATTTTGGGCCATTTTCTTTTCGAATCAACAAAGGAGTAGAAAAAATATATATTTTATAATTCAATTTTTTATTATTAACGATTTGCTTTTACCGATCTGGCATACATCACATGCCTGATTATTAGTTTTTGCTTACTTGCTTCGAGAAAATTTCTTAAACATATTTAGTGTGCCCAAGCATTAAGTACACTTGCTCTATTTTTCCCCTGCATTGGGGTTCTTTCCACAATATTAAACATATTAAACCTGTTTCTATTTGTACGAAGATTATAGCCCGCAAATCGATTCACCATCATCCTGAATCTTGTGGCACTAGGATCTACCTCCGTGAGGGTTGGATATTGAATCATACTCTTATCTTGGCGTAAGTTACTGTATGTTACTTTTTTTTTCTTTTTTTTTTTTAATTAATTATAAAACTCTCTTTTTTCACATTTTCTTCAAATTTGACACATTTTATATTTTTTGTTTCTTTTCCTTTTACTTCGTATTTCTTCTATGTTTCATATTTTCTCCTTACATTAAATTAATCTTTTAACAAAAAAAAACTGTCGTTTTCAAGTATCATAACTTTTTGCAAAATGTTAAAAAATATATGTATAACCAGCTACTTACATAGACTACGAATACCTTTCGTCAATGGATGGATCAAAATTTTCAGGTTCTCTGCTCTGCTTGGTCTTCACTTATTTGCTGTGGTTTGGTTGATGTTTCCGGAGTGCTCACTGGTACTTGTTGAAATGGTTATTCTGCTGCTGTTGTTTTGCTGCTGTTGTTTTGCTGCTGATGTTGCTGCTGTAGTTGCCTTTGCGTTTGATAGCGATCAAGGAAACGAGCAACCTCTTCGATGACAGCGCGATTAGAGACTCTTGGATCGAGATATCTGTTGCTGCTGCTTCTTTCACTGCTATTTCATTTACAGTGCAGTTTTAAATTTTATGTGTAAGTATATTAAATCCCTTCCTTCTTTAAAGATCCATTATATATACTTTTAAATTTTCACTGAAATAAGCAGCCACCGTAGCCGAATGGGGTGGTGCCAGTTACCGACTGCGCCAGTTATGGTTGTTTACCGAGGCTAGTTATGTTGGCTACCGACTGTGCCAGTTATGGTTTCTTGTTTAGGAAACCTTGAGTTGCGGCTATTCCTTTTCGAGTTCCTCTCCTTTACTGAATAATAACAATTTTCTTTTGACTTGATGTTGTTCAAAACTTTTATTTATTTTAAAGTAGTAAAGGAGTTTCTGCGACTATTGCCAGTCGCCCTCACGGTTCGGCCACAACTGCCTTTTCTTAAATTTTTAGGTCTTAAATATAGCCTCAGAATATACATACATATTTAGATCGTAAATATGTGTGTTTGTGATGCTACTCAGCACCATCCAAATAATCTACTTTTTGTTTAGACTTGCAGCATAGCTGCAATTGTTTTACTGTGTTCTCTTATTTTACTCAAGTATGTTTTGCATACTTGAGTGTTGACACCAGTATGTTTGTTATCTGCATATACGTATGACTTCACGTCATTCGTATATGCAATGAACGGATTACACTTAAGCATATACATACATATGTATATTTATATTTCTAACTCTAAAGTGCTGAGTGGCATTCCTAAGGTTCATTTTACAATCATAAATTTCTATTGGAATATGATTGTTTTCTTTTTCATAATTTAATACTCATTTTACAATCATAAATTTCTATTAAAATATGGTTGTTTTCTTTTTCATAATTTTATGTGTGGGAGCGGGGCCATTCCACATAACTCGCGCTTCGTAATTTTTTCGGTCAATTTAATCGTCCAAATGTACGTACAATCGGAAAAATTGTGCAAAAGTTTGAGCAAACTGGGTCTGTAGGAGATGCGAAAATACCAGTGCATGTTCGTACAGCTGTGTTCTGCAGAAAATATTGCTGCTGTTCGTGATAGTGTGGTTGAAGAGCCGTCCACCTGAACTCGTTGTCGGGCCCAACAATTGCACCTCTCACGCTCATCGTTGATGAAGATTATGCATAAAGACTTGCATTTGCCTCAAGAACTAAAGAACCTCTTGAGCATTTCAAGCGTCGTCAATGGTCAGAATGGTGACAGGAAATGGCAACAGTGAAGAGCCAATTTTCGAAGAGAATCATCTTCAGTGATGAGGCACATTTTCACCTCAGTGGATTCGTCAATAAGCAGAATTGACGCATTTGGGCGAATGATAATCCAAGAGGGATTGCCAAAAAACCAATGCAACAAAGAGTGATTGTTTGGTGCGGTTTATGGGCCGGCGGCATCGTTGGGCTGTATTTTTTCCAAAATGAGGCCGGTCAGGCAGTTACTGTGGATAGCGTTCGCTATCGTGAGATGATAAGGAACTTTTTATGGCCCGAATTGGAAGATATGGATGTTGACGATATGTGGTTTCAACAGGACGGTGCCATCTGTCACACAGCTAACGAAACAATGGCTCTTTTGGGCGAAAAATTTGATGGTCGAATAATATCAGGTCGCGGCGATGTCAATTGGCCGCCAAGATCATGTGATTTGACACCGTTGGACTTCTTTCTTTGGGGTAATTTGAAATAAAAGGTGTACGTCGATAAGCCAGCAACAATTCAAGAGCTAAAGGATGAGATAATTCGGCGCATTAACGGCATAGAACCTCAATTATGCCTCAGCGTCATCGAAAATTTGGACCATCGGATGAAGGTGTATTTCGTGCATAATTGAGCCATACCAGTATTATCATAATAAAGATATTTGATATTAATTTCCTAAAAAAGTTGTATTTTATTTAAAATCAATACCGGCCTTTGAAACTTAACCACCCTTTAGATAAGGAACTATTTGCATTTGGTGGTCTTTTGAGGTGTGCCGCTGAGACCACGGCGACCGTTTGGCCAATATTTTATTTTATGCATAATTGATATATACCAATATTATCATAATAAAGAGAAATGACAATAATTTCTTAAAAGAATTGTTTTTGATACAAAATCAACACCGGCCCTTAAAACTTAACCACCCTTTACCTTAGCTTATTTTTGGTTATAATAGTTACATTTATACGTGTATTGAGCAGACATTACCGAGTTATCTTATTGTTATGTGCATCCGACTTGTATACATAAGTATTTCGTTTTGATTTTTCTGCATAACTTTTAAGTAAAAAATAGTTTTTAACTTTAAGTTTCACGAAGAAGAAATGTGAAATATAAATTTTCGGCTTGTTTATGCATCTAATCAGTATTTTTGGAAATGTTTTGCCCATAATGTCCATCAAATGATTGGAATGTTTTAATTTATTTAATTTCCAATTGAATTTACTGGTGATTTGACGTATCTATGAGCTGCCTTTATTCACTTACTTAGATAAATGCCATTTAATAGATTCACTCATCTTAATTCTCGCAAACTCTTTGCAATTGGCCCACTCACGTAATAATCCTATTGCACAAGGTAGGTATGCATCCCGCTGCTCCTCTGAAATTTTCTGTGGCACAAATATATGCTTTATATACTGTACTGTAGTGCTTCGTATACACACACACATTCACAGGTACCCTCCATTTGTAGCAGCTTAGTAAATATATATCGTTTGATGTGTTGACAAAAATTCGAAACGTGTTTCGAAAAAGTTTGAATAAAAAGTAATTTTACTGAATCAAAATATTCAACACTCTGTCACAACAAGAAGCAAAAAGCGCAGTGGAAGCAAAAACTAAAACCACTTTTCAGAATGCGCACAGAAGTTGAGGTGTAAACTAAATAGACTACTATGTATTGCTACGTGCAACTTTGCCAACGCTGTACAAATATTGGATTCATATGCGCATAAACAGCCATGCACGAAATAATAGGTACAAGATATTTGAAGCAGTTTTAACTATTTGGGTATCTTTTGTTATTTTGCATTAAATTCGTATGAAATTCTAAAAGAAATCAAATATAAATCAAGTATTCAAAGTTTGCGCAAGATTAATGAAAATTCTTTAAAGCAAATTTTTTTTAAACTTTCACACTTTTTCATCAGAATTAAAAAGAAATCCAAATTAAAAAACCTGTAAAAAGTCATTTATACTTTCCTGAACATTTCAAACAGCATAAACAAGTGGTCAGAAATATCAGATGTCAAAATTTTAGCAAGTAACTGGGCAACTTTTCATATATGTAGAAAATGTAAATGTTGCTTCCCCAGTTTGTTCTTTTCCAATATACTAATCTCACATTCTAACACACTAAATATTTTGGGCTTAACATTCGACAAAAAACTTACATATAATGAACACTGTGAAGTCATTACAATTAGCTTTTTTTTAAGACTTAACATAATAAAGTTTTTATCTTCTAAGCATTGCCATGTTTATCCACACACACACTTGCTAATGTAACAGAGGCCCTACTGTTAACCAAAATCGATTATGCACTTTTTATTTACGGACATTGTGCTAAAGAAAACATCAAACTACTAAATGCTCTTTACCATGCGGCAGCTGGAAGGAGTATTCACGCGTTTCCGACATCGCCAGATGGACTGGTAAACTCAGCGAAGCAACAATATAAAAATAGCAGCAAAACCTTCCACCATACAAATTTGTGTTGAACTAATGCACAAACTTAATATCACATCAGACGCGATTTTGCCGCCAATTTCAATTTTCCCATCAGGCTTAAATCCAAAAACTATTTTTATCGCGGATTTGCTAAAATTTCCCAAAGAATCCACCTCCTCTAAAGAATACGTCCAACATTTCAATGAAATCGTTGCTCCTTTAAGAAAAGAGTGGGAGTTCATTTATACAGATGGATCTAAAGCAGACACCAGTACGTCGTTTGCAGTTACAAACCAGCTTGGTGTCACCATCTCAGTCGGTGATTTACCTTCCTACTGCTCAGTATTCACAGCGGAAGCAGCTGCATTGCTGGAAGTGGTACTTTATGCTTCCCACAGAGGCGGCAAATTCATTATTTGTAGCGATAGTAAATCTGAAATGGACGCTCTATTCAACCATTCTAACGAAACTCCATTAATCACCGAAATCCGAAATAATATCTTATCAAATAAAAATTCCATAAGGATCATGTGGGTTCCGGAATAATAACGCCAGAATACAAGGCAATGAGTGCGCTGATACCAGAGCCAGTGAAGCCGCTCAAGAACCGCTTCATTTCAGAGCACATTTTATTATCAAAGATATTCGGAAAATTATATTCTACTAAATCCTCTTCAGGAAACTTACAATGGATTAATTACCAACACCACTAAAAAAAGTACAATCCTACTGTCATCAAGCCCATATATCCTACACACCTGTCTTCTCATAACCTCAAGATATTTACACGCCTTCGAATCGGTCACACTATAGCCACCCAAGATCACATCCCAAACGGCAGAGTCAAACCAGACTGCCCTTTTTGCAACTCAAACGACTATACGACACCTCCTCGATACCTGCCCAAGATTAGAATGCACTAGAAATGCAATTCATCCTAACCTTGAACTTTGGAATCTACTCAACAACACAGATGACAATAGCATTAACTTAATTTGTAAATTTATTAAACTAACTAAATTAAAACTTTAACTCTTTGCGAAAGTTATATATAAAGTTATACTCCACTCAAATTCACACTACCCACTAATCTTCTAATACTTCCTCAACTACCCTCTCCCATCCTCTTGTATCTATATTATTAAGATACCATAAGCCGACGGCCCTGGCAGACAGTGCTTATTTCGAAAGTGGAATAGTTATTAATAACTGCTACTCTTTTAAATAAATAAATAAAAAATAAATAAAAAAAATTGGTTACGCAGTTTTATAGTCCATAAAATTATAACAACAAAGCACAAGTTTGAAGTGGCTCAAAGTGCTCGTTGATTTTTGATAATTTTTTTCCCAGTCAGTTTTGCACATTTTCTCTATATAAAAGACAAATGCATTACCGTGCAATCTTGAGACAAAAGTAGTCCAAGGGTCATGCCTCCATTATTTTGATCATGAGTGTATGCAATACACTCTGTGTAATGCTGAATTACCTTTGCGCTGCCAGACGTGGTTCAAAGTCACGTATACGCAATTTTCTTGACGGCACTAGACATCACACGTACGCTGTTTGTCAGCGACAAATTCCCGCAAAGGCATTTGGCATGTGAAGTGTTTGTTTATGAAAATGTACATGTACTGGTTGGAATAGTTTTTGCATGTATGGAAACAATTCTATGCCGCAAATGAAATTCGTATATTACATGCAACTACTACATCAAGCACGTATATTTATGTTAGTTTATGCAAGTAAGGGATGGCTTGGCAGTTTATATTATCAGTAGCCTCCCTCTTATCACATCAAATGTTGTGACACCACTAGGCTTACATTTCATAAATTAAATTTATTAACAAGCATTGGGTTCCATTTGGGTTTCAAGGTATTGGAATGAGAGTAAATATAATAATATCCCACTAAGTCCAATGGTGCTTCCAAATACTTCCTTTTTTTCTTCAGTTTACTCGAAAATTGTACTTCGAAAGTTATGATAGTTTTGTATAAAATATAATCCAAAATACTTTAATACATCACATTTTTAATACTTCAGATATATTCTGAGGCACACTTTTCGCTCTTTGAAACTTATTTGGTACTTTCTAAAACAGTTGCGCATATTAAATTTTCTTGCACCAAAGTTCTTCAAGTCACTGCTAAACAAGCAGTATTGCCTTGCTGCACAAAATTATGACATTTGGCTGCAAGTAACTTTTGTTAGTGTATTTGTTCTAGGGTCGAAAAATGAGTGCAACCAGAGACCTGCTGTACTTGAATTTGGCAAAAACCTCTACTTCGGCTGACTGCTCCACCTTTTCGCCTCAGTTGTAGTGGCACTGAAGCATGCATCGAATTTTCTCGCAATTCATCTCCATTTCAGTGCTTTGTAATACAAAATGTCTTTAGCTTCATCAAATATAATATTAGGTTAGGGAATAAGTTCGTAGCGTTTTTACCGAAGACTTTTATATAAACAAAACACAAAAATTATATCAATAAATTAATCAATCATATATTCGCCGTTGCTGTTTACAACTTCTTCCAACCTCTCGACCAATTTGTTGATTCCGTGCCGCCGAAAATCACCTGATCTGGTGTCAAAGAAATTGTTGAGCCAGTTTTTAAGATCCTCTTTCTTATCGAAGGTAAAGCCCTTCATATGGTTTGACAGGGGGCGGAAAATATGGTAATCGATCGGTGCAAGATCCGGAGAATACGGCGGATGCTGAACGAACTCTTAGAGTGCGGGGAGTGTCGAAACTGTGGATTTTTGCAAATAAATCGTTGTAAAATAAAGGAAATATAAAAACGCTTTGAGCTTTTTCCCCAACCCAATACAAATGAAATGCTTTGGGATACAATGTAAACACCCCGAGATAAAAAGATAGCACATCACCATTTTGACCACCTTTGACTATTTTTACTTTTTTCAGTTTTGCTTATTTTTATAATCAAGTCTAGCCCATTGTCTAACAAAATTAATATAAATTTAAGTTAAAAATTACAAAATTTAAAAAAATTCCACGCACCTTTCATCACAATTCGACGGTTATAATTAGAGTCTCTAGAGTGCCGCTGGTATGCAGTTTTATAAACCTTTAAATTTTTAGTAATAAGGTGCTAGTTTCAAGCTGCTAACTAATACCATTGAGTTTTTAGAATTTGCTTACTTGATGGTTCTGAATTTTTGCAAATAAAATAAATAATGAATAAGAATTTCGTGTATTTCTAGAATTCCCATATAAAAACCGTGGATTTGTGCTGAAAAATTTGCGGAATTTTTCTAATTTTTGGAAAAGGTTTGAAATTTGAATTCATATGACATTTTTATGCTGTAACTGCGGAGAAGCCCATCCTGCCAGTTATAGAGGGTGTGTAGTACCAAAAGAACTACAAAAAATGCACAGTCAAAAAGTTCGGCAGGAAAAAAAAGAACTTTCAGCTCCCTATACAACGAAGTCCAACCAAATTAATGAAGAAAATTCTGAGAAATCAATGGCTTGCAATTATACATTAAAAAAACAAACCCCCAACACATCTTACTTACGCACATGTTCTAAAACAAAACACTACTAATACTTCTTGCTCTGAAGATGCACTAGCACAGATACTGCAGAAACTAAATGAGCAAATGGATTTCAATAAAGCACTGGAAATACGCTTATCTAAACTTATTCTTATTAGAATCTAACCACGTCTAAAACCCTAAAAATACTACTATGGAACTCGAATGGACTACTAAAGCACAAAAATGAGTTGGAGATTGTACTCAATTCGGAAAATGTTGATGTCTGTATGATATCTGAATTTCACAACGCAATTATACATAAAAATTAAAAACTATGAAACCTATCATGTGATTCATTCAAGCAATTGCGCCCGAGGTGGTAGTGCAATAATAATAAAAAGCTGCATCAAGCACTTCGAAGAAGAAAAAGTTTCTGATGATGACTTCAAAGTTACAGCAGTAACCATTAATGCAGATCAAAACCCCCTTTCGCTTATCGCACTATACAGGCCCCCAAGATACCAGATCAAATGTGAACAATATTATAAACTATTAAAAAGATATAAAAATAGATTCATCATGGGTGGAGACTTGAACGCTTAAAACTTATACTGGGGCTCAAGACTAACTAGAACGAAAGGAAGAGAATTACATAAGGCAATGCAACTTGCTGGATGTGAAGCGGTCACAACATGCAAACCAACGTACTGGCCAACTGATTCCAAAAAAATGCCCGACCTAATCGATTTCTTCATAGTTAACAAAATATCTCGAAACTTTCTAGCAACTTCCTAAGCAATACTACGAAATCTTGGAGTCGTACTTATCAGATCGCTATTTTCGAGTCAAGCAAGATGATGCTTATTCAAGACTTCGACAAACAAATGCAGGAGTACCTCAAGACAGCGTTCTTGGGCCTCTGCTGTATGTTATCTTTACACATGACCTACCGTCTGATCCTAATTACGTCACAGCAACGCTTGCAGATGACACCGCCTTGATTGCAGTTGGTGAAACTGAAAACGAATCGACAGCCACATTACAAACCGCGTTAAATAAGATCTGCCAGTGGACTAATATATGGAAAATTAAACTTAACCAAACAAAATCTGTACACGTAGTTTTCACAAACACTCAAATACAACATATACCACTATACATAGATGATCAGCAGGTCCCATACTCAAACTATGCGAAGTATCTAGGTATGACACTTGACTGCAAACTTCGATGGAAAGAGCATGTCAAGAAAAAGAGACAAGAATTGGACATCAAACTCAAAAACATGCAATGGCTCATGGGTAGCAGATCAGCTCTCACGATAGAAAACAAGCTGTTAATTTACAAGCAGATACTAAGGCCAGTATGGAGTTATGGTGCGCAGCTATAGGGGTGCGCCAGTCAAAGTACGAAAAACGAAATCCAACACTTCCAAAATAAGGTCCTTAGGTGCATTGTCAAAGTACCATGGTACTGCAGAAGTTCCGACTTTGAGCGCGACCTTAAAACAAACTCCGTCAACACTGAAATCGCAAAGATTGCAGTTGCCCATAAAGAAAGACTAATAAACCACATCAATGAAGAAGCACTTAATTTAATTGAAACCAACGGATTAATACGAAGGCTCAGACGCACTAACCCTAGCGATCTCATACCTCCATAGAAATGCTTTATGTCATGTAGAGTGAAAATTGTGTAATGTTCTCATAATTAAGTTGCTTGTTAGTCATTTGTAAATATTTATGAACTAGTTGCAATAAAAAAAAAAATATGATATTTTTATGTTTTTGTAAAAAATGTTAAAAAAAGAACAATAGTAAGTGAAAATGTTGATATGTTATCATTTGTTGTCGGCTCTACATCACGAGGCTCACCAAAAAAAAAATGGCAAAAAATACTTATGGACCGTAGTTTAAGTAAGCCAGTGGAAACTTCTTTGTTTAGAACAGAAGCAATGCCTTTACATACTTACATATATGAAAAAATAATTTGGACGATTAGGGTTGTAACTTTATTTAATACTGGACCCATTTGAAATGGTGTTATCTTTAGAGATACTGCAGTAGTAATAGCAACGAAATATGAAGAGTTGGTACTAGAAGCAATGATCAATTTGAACTGCGGAAAACAAAATATCCAAAACGCCTTCTCCAAGCTAACTACAGAAGAAAATATATACAAATAAATATTGATTGACCAAATATATTTGTTTATTTACTTAATGAAATAAGGGTTGGGAATTAACTGAGAAGGCTGCTGCGTTAACTATTTATAGGC
>JAYXIM010027692.1:0-68670 GCA_037575425.1 Anastrepha fraterculus
AGTTTGTTTGGATTTGGTAGTTATTCGAGTAAGTCGTATTTCGTGATTTTCGCTAAGATGGAAAAAGAACAGCATCGTTCGGTAATTCGCTTTTTGTGAAATTTTGGAAAAATTGCGAGGAGATAAAAGCAAAGAAGGATTCTGTCAATGGGGATGATTGACCACAATTTAAACGTGGGCGAACTACCATTTTTGATCAGGAGCGACCGGGACGCCCGACAGACGGGGTTACCGAGAAAATCAATCCAAAAAGTCCTCGACATGATTCTCGCTGATCGACAAACGAAAGCGCGCTAAGTAACAGAGGCCATAGGTGTGACGACCGGAACGGCAATTAATATTTTACATGATAAGTTGGCGATGGAAAAATTCTCCCTCCGATGTGTGACGCGATTGTTCACAAGCAACAACAAGCGGATGCGGCTGTTAATTTCGAAGCAGTGTTTGGAGCAATTTAAGCGAGATTCGAAGGAATTTTTGCGTTGAATTGTCACCGTCGATGAAACCTGGATTCATCAACAATTCAAACAATTCAACAATCGATTTTTCCCGGTGAATTTGCTCTGCGTCATCCTCATAGACTTTCTAGAAAAAGGAAGAACGATCACTGGGCAATGCTACAGTGAGTTATTGGACCGTTTTCACAAAAAATTAAAGGAGACACAGCCGCGTTTGGCAAAAAAGAAGGTGCTATTTCCCCACGATGATACACCAACACTTTCATTCGGAGTTGTCGCCGCCAAACTGCATAAATTGCCTTATGAATTGCTGCCGCGCCCCGATCTGGCTCCCTGCGACTTTTTCTTGTTCCCTAACATGAAGAAATGGCTCATGGGAAAAAATTTAGTTCAAACGAGGAAGTCATCGCCGAGACAAAGGCGTATTTTGGCGTAAAAATGGTGTCTTAATTTCTGGAACGAAAAACTTATTGAATCCCCTCGTATACCCGTCTATATAATATAATAATAATAATAAGCCGGCCGCCGTAGCCGAATGGGTTGGTGCGTGACTACCATTCGGAATTCAGAGAGAGAATTCGGTTCGAATCTCGATGAAAGATCAAAATTAAGAAAAATTTTTTTCTAATAGCGGTCGCCCCTCGGCAGGCAATGGCAAACCTCCGAGTGTATTTCTGCCATGAAAAAGCTCCTCATAAAAATATTTGCCGTTCGGAGTCGACTTGAAACTGTAGGTCCCTCCATTTGTGGAACAACATCAACGCACACCACAAATAGGAGAAGGAGCTCGACCAAACACCCAAAAAGGGTGTACGCGCCAGTTATATATATATATATGATAATAATTGGCGCTTACACCTTTTTGGTTGCTTGGCCGAGCTGCTTCTCCTATTTAGTGTTTGCGTCTTTATGAGATTTTCCATGACAGAAATTCATTTGGAGGTTCGCCATTGCTAGTGGAGGATTTCGAGCCCGTGCACTACCGAACACTTACTCCATCAATAATTTTATATCTAATTTTTCGATGACTCTGCAAAGTACACAGCTTTTTTCTGAATTTTTCGGCACTAACTTTCCGAACTGATGAATAAAAGGTTAGTTACATTTTCAAATGCAACTTTCAGTGGAAGAATCCGATTCATGGGAGTTTATTGGTGCCCATCTTTTTATGGTCATGGACAGTTATGGGCCTGTTTTAAAATGAGTGTTTGAAAAATTTTCTTTACTGCTCCACAATGGTTCCTTTTGGGTTTTGAGAGAATTCTTTATAGATGACGCTAATTAATCTGTTATATCTCATAAACCCGATTTTTTGATGAAATATACTTATAATTAATAAAATACTTTTAAATCCCGCGCTACTATTCAAAATATCATAAATTTTGTTCAGTAATAAACAAATTCTATTGATAGAAACTTTCTAATAATCATGTTGGTACATTTTTAATGCACGTCGCTGTATACGAATATATTAGAATATAGGAATTAATAAAATTTCCGGTGTTTGTTTAAATTGGTTTGCAATTTTGCAATGTGGATATTCATTAATTGATTTGAAATGTAAAAGATGGAGTTTTTTAAGGCCAGCTGCGCATATTCTATATTTTTAGACGATAGAATCAGTAATTGATTAATAAGTTTTCTTTTCTCGACAACAATGTCATAGCTACGCGCGGTTATTAATGTTGCCATACGCCCTGCGAAAATGTTGCATACTTCATATGAGAATATGCAGTATAGAAAAATTCAACGCTTTCACAAATTTTATATTGAATAAAATACAATTTAACCACTTTCGTCCTTTTTTTTTAAGTTTTCATACCAACGACTTTTATGTCGAAGTGCAAGCCCTGAAATCATTCTAAAGTTTTCGCACAACTATTTTAATGAAACTGTTTACACCGATAAATTGAAATCAGCTGAACAACGTCCACCTCCTTTACAGAGGGGAAAAAATGTTTGAGTGCAATATTTTGAGAAATAGATAGATAAGAGTTTATTAAGTAGAAAAACGTTACAATATTTATGTTATCGCACAATTTACAGAATATGATATACATCTTAATTCTACATCATTATATTTATATATTTATCACAGGTTTCGGTTTTTTAAACGAGTTTTTCTTTTTTCGAAGGAAAAAACTACTATGAAAAACCTCCGCTTTATAGTACATCTTACAAGCTAGGGTTAATCTATACGCATTTAAGTACCACGGCCTAATTGAACATTAAGAAAGTTCAGTTATAAGCAGATTGTCCGAAAAACTGGAACGAATTTTGAATCTTTCAGTCAAATTTTGTATTTGATCTGACAAAATCTTAGTTCTTGATTCATCATGAAGCTTTCTGGTGGAGAAATGCTATGGTAGTCGTAGCATCATTTTGAGTACCTTATTTTGGCAGATTTGCAGTTTCTTAACATGCGACTTTGCGATATTACTCCAGGCTGGACAGGCATATAATATTATATTATTGGCTGAAATATAGACTTATAAATTATTAGTTTATTTTCATCACTTAAGCCTGAGCGTCTATTTATTAGGGCATATAACATTTTAATCGCCAAATTTACTTTCTCCTGTATGTACTTTACATGATCGCAAAAAGATACTTTTTTATCAAAAATCACCCCCAGATATCATACGGTATTGGCCCACGGGATATCATAACCACCTAATTTCAAACCTGTACTTGGTATAAAGCAATGACTTCTTTTTCTAGTGAAAAAGATAGCTTGCGTCTTACCAATGTTTAATTTTATTTTCCAAGTACACAAGTAGTCTGCCATGTTTTGTAGTGCATCTTGAAGTTTGGTTACGATTTGGTTACCAAACGCATGCGAATAAAATATGCCAATGTCGTCTGCATACATAAAGGTTGTCAAAAAAGTCTTGCGGTATTTTTATTGAATTTTCAATTGTCCATAAAATTGGTTATAATAATGCGATTTAAATCAAATATGCGCCGTTTTGTTCGATGACGAGTTCCCAACGAGATGCCAACTTCATAATGCCCCTCTTATAGAAGCTCGCTTCCCTATTGTCAAAAAACTCGGAGAGCCAATTTTCACAGGACTCTCTTGTAGACAACTTCCGACTACCAAACTCGTTCGCCATGGACAGAAATAGGTGGTAATCACTTGGTGCGAGATCCGGACTATACGGTGGATGCAAAAGAACCTCCCATCCGAGCTCCCGGAGCTTCTGGCGCGTCAACAAAGATGTGTGTGGCCTGGCGTTGTCCTGATGGAAGGCAATTCGGCCTCTGTTGATCAAAGATGGCCTCTTCTGCATGAGTGCTGCATTCAAGCGGTCCAGTTGTTGGCAGTACAGGTCCGAACTGAGCGTTTGGCCATAGGGGAGCAGCTCATAGTGGATGATTCCCTGCCAATCCCACCAAACACACAGAAGAACCTTCCTGGCCGTCAATCCAGGCTTGGCCACCGTCTGGGCAGTTTCACCGCTTTTCGACCACGACCGTTTGCGCTTCACGTTGTCGTAAGTGACCCACTTTTCATCGCCAGTCACCATCCGCTTCAAAAACGGGTCGATTTTGTTGCGATTCAGAAGCGATTCGCATGCATCCATACGGGCAAAAATGTTGTTTTGCGTCAAGTCGTGTGGCACCCATACATCGAGCTTCTTTTTGGCCGATGCTACGGCTGCTACTATGCCGGTCTCTTTCGATCAATTCAGCGATTTTATCGCAATTTTTGACGACAGGCCTTCCGGACCGTGGCGCATCTTCGATCACCTCTGCACCAGAACGAAAACGTTGAAACCATCGTTGTGCGGTGGAAATGGAAACTGTATCGGGTCCATAAACTGCACAAATTTTATTGGCAGCATGAGATGCATTTTTGCCTTTATCGTAGTAGTACTGTAAAATATGCCGTATTTTCTCTTTATTTTGCTCCACTACGACGCTATAACTCATGAACGACTAAAAGCAAACAACAATTAATCAAACACGTGTTAGCACGTGAAAAGAGCTTTCCAAAAAGCTCTAGCGTGAAACGATGCGACGAATACAACTAGAACTACGCGCTTGCAAAGACAAAACGGAAATACCGCAAGACTTTTTTGACAACCTTTATTATATGAACAATTGGCTAATTTGGGAAAATCAGAGCAATAAATAATGTGCAGTAAAAAGCCCAAGTACCGATCCCTGTAGCTATCAGCTGCGTTTGCTGGCTTGCCCCGCTTGCGAATTGGAATTATTTTAGCTGTTTTCCACGCATTAGGGAAATATTGCAATTTGATGCAAGAGTTTATCAAAAAAGTAAAATTTATCACGGCCTCTTTAGGTAGGTGTCTGAGCATAATATTTTTTATGTCATCATGCCCTGCAGATTTCCTCAGTGGTGCATCATGCAGAAGATCCTGAACATAATCTGAATCCACGTATTCAGATAGTGGAGTGTCTACTTCTTGCGAATTTAGTTGGTTTATAGCTGTATCAACTAAAATTGAGACGAGTGGAGATCCTAGTTGATTGGACACCTTATGATTTTCTAAAAAGTTATATGCAAACAAATTTGCTTTTTCGTGACTTAAGATTAATGTCTTATTTGACTCACGCAGAGGTGGGATTTCTGAATGTTTTCTTCGCATTATTTTACAAATGTTCCAGAATGGCTTACTTCTCTTTTCAATTGAACTAAGTTTCTTATTCCAGCTGGCATTTCTATACTGAAAGATCTGTTTGCGGATTTGCACAGAGTAATGTTTTACTGCTTCGTAGTCAGAGAGCTGTCTGTAATGACTCCATTGTCTACGAACATATTTTCTAGTTTTTATTAAATTTAAAATGTATTGGGGTAGTTTGAGAAAATTGGTCTTCAAAGTTTTAAGTGGGACTGAACTTCGTACTGCTGCTATTATTTTTTCACTGAACACTATTACGTTTTTATCAATATCCTACGTGGAATCAATTAAATCAAGGTTGGTTGACCAAGTACATAAAGAATTTTTTAATGAGGATCGATAAATCTTCCAGTTTGTCTTATCGTAATCCATTATAAAGTTGTCGATATGCTTGAAATTTAAATTGAGAACAAATTTTACCGGTAGGTGATCGGAATCAAATTTGTTTATCGTTAAAGGCTGAGATATATACGTGGGTATATTCGAGAGTACCAAGTCAATATTGGATGGGGAAAACCTACTAGACGAAGGTATACATATATGCTGGATCGTTTGAGTAGGAAACCTGAGAAAATAATACGAAAATTTGGCAGTGTATAATAAAACTGGCAAAAAGCGCATTACTATTAACATCTAAAGCGCACAATTTTTCACGGTGTCCACATATATGAGAGCTCAATTTAACCTCAGTTTAGTCACTGACCACCAAATTCTGGAAATTTACTTTGAAAAAAAAAACAAAAAAAATCTTATCGCGAAGTTCATAGAGTAGTGGCGGCATCATCGGTCCTTCTTTCTTTCGAAATGAGGAAGGAGCTGCCGTTACGGTGAATGGCGAGCACTATCGAGCCATGCTTGATGAATTTTTGTTTCCAAAAATTAATCAGCTAAACATTGACGACATGTGGTTCCAACAAGATGGCGTAACCTGCCACACAGCGCGCTTAACAATCGATTTATTGCAAGATTCAAGTCACCATTGATGGCGTGTGGTCAGACTTATTATCTAATTGACTCATCAAATGCAACTCAAACCCACAGCGGATATGATATAAAAAATAAAACCAAATGCACACCAAATATATTACTGTTTTCTACCATCATTTTAAAATCTCAAGCACTTAAAAATACCCGATATATTTACATAAGTATATATGTATGTACCTGTATATACTGACACTGGCGCTTACACTTTTTTCTTGTTTGGTGTTCGGCCGAGTTTTTCCTTCTATTTGTGGTGTGTGTCTTAATGTTTTCCACAAGTGGAAGGACCTACAGTTTTGTGTCACCTCCGAAAGGCAAATGATTTTTTATGAGGCCCTTCCTCGTGGCAGTGATATGTACACTGCTATTGCTTCCCGAAGGCCGATCGACATTAGAAAAAACGTTTTCTATCATTCCGTGTTTCATGAACAGCGAATCGAACCGAAGCACTACATAACGGTAGTCACACACCAACCCATTCGATTCCGGCCGCAATAGGCCGGCAATAATAATCACATCAGATAAAATCAAAAGTCGAAAATTTGTGTACTCGTAACTTAAGTGGACAGATACCTGCAAAATTTCGAAAAAAAAAATTATTTTCATAAAATGTTAATATAATCCTTTAAGAATATGTCAAAAAATTCTTAGAACGTAAATTTAAGTATTTCTTATATTATAGATCGTCAACCGTGGCGACTCTATTCTTTGCGTTCGAGCGCTGGGAGAGGTATAGTTACGTTATATTCAAACTTTAGACGCGTTTTTCGCAAAACTATATTTTTCGAATTGGCGTACACGATAACTCGAAAAGTAATTGACCGATGTCCCTGAAATTTTGCACACATCTTTTTTATGATATTACTTTCTATGTGAATTTACAATTCGAAAATTTTTCGAAAAAATAATTTTTTCGAATCAAAAATAGTAGGAAAATTCGCCCCAAAATTCTTTTTTTTTTAAAGCATTTTATTCCGCGATTTTTTTTCCATTTATTGTTAATTCCTATAGAAATTATGACATTAATAAACAAAAAAATTTTTGGTTTTTTGTATTCAGGTCACTGACGCCGATGCTACAATGCCCGCCGATTGAGAAGCCCCGCTGCGACCATCCTGGAATAATTGAGTGTACATCCGCCATTTTAAATGATTAAAATAAAAAAAAATTTATATTATTTTAATGTATAAATAAACTGTATGCCAATTTTGAAAAAAAAAAAATATTGACTTCTTCATTTTAAATAATTTCAATTAAAATCAAGAAAAATATGCCCGTTTACAGGTATCTGCCCCCTTAATAAATCAGCAGACAGTCAATCAAATTTTAGAATTTTTAATAAATATTCATTTTATAAACTAAATTTTCAGCTTAAAAAATACGCTGTAATATGAGGGAACAAATAACAAGGTGACTCGAATGCTAACATAAAAAAAACTGCTTTGCTGCTTTTCTTTCTTTCTTTTACTTCTATCTAAGTACTCGTCGCTGTGTGGTTACAGTTAAAGGCATTTGCTTTGAGCCATTGATTTCCACATCGGAAGTTTTTCAGGGAAGTATTTTAGGTCCGCTATTGCTTGTTTTGTTCATTAATGTATTGGCAATTATTTTTTAAACATTTAGTAAATTTTTTACTATAAGCTTGTATTAATAGTTTATTAATAACACGATTGAAGCAGTGAATCTCTAAACGGATTTAGATGTATGTTATTCTATAGATTTTTCAGCACCACTACGATAACGGAGTAGGCGGGCAAAAAATATGTACGGAGGGACGTACAGTTTTATGCCAACTCCGAGCGGAATATGGGTTTTTTATTAGGAGCTTTTTCATAGTAGAAATACAATACAATTGCAGGTTTGCCATTGCCAACCGAGGAGCGACCGTTCCTTTTTCATTTGGTGTTTCATCCGCTTGCTCGATGTATGTGTGCCACATAAATTGACGCAAAATAAGCTTTTCGGCCTAATCGACGCGAGCGAATCTTTGTTGAAACGTTACGAAGCCCACCAATTTTTAAAATGCGTGATAACAGGCTATTGAAAATAGGCCACATATGAGAACAACAACCAAAATAGATCGGGGTCAAATCAGGTTTGCTGTGTTTTTGGTGGCATTGAAATATTGAATAATCCGCTATGAGCTACTTCCATCAGCTGTAACATTTAATTCGGATCTCTGCTGTTAATAAACGACTGGATTGAAACAGAGACGATCGACCAGAAGCAACCAGAACGATTTTTAAGCATTAGTACAATTTTTTCAATGATACAAAACAGGCTACAGGAGTGCCTTGTGAAAATTAACTGGCCAAGTTTTCTATCAATAGACACGACGACTTGTTCAATCGCGCAATTATGAAATTGGATAATTTTAACTGCATATGCCGATTTCATCCTAAAAATAAAGTGAAAAATGCTCAAAGCTTTTTACATACTTGACTGTGTACTAGCAAAATATCCCATGCAACAAGATTATATTTAGGTTAATTATTGAGTTGAGAAAGTTTGAACACAACGCTTTGCTTGAGATAACGAAGTTATTTGGTTCCGATTTTATGCTCAGCGGAAAGAGATGGCGGGGGTTTGGTGAAGTAAATTACTTAGCATAGAAGATTACTTTCGGCCTTTGAACCTACATATATAAGCACATACATATGTGTGATACTAAAACTGATAGGCACTTGAAAGCTTTGAATGTACAAGATTTTATGTAGGTTTACTAAAATAAAAAAAAGTAGATATGAAATTATTAATTTCTGATTATTTAAATTCAGTATTACCTGTACTTCGTGTTTCAGTGGTTTATTTGGAGAAAACGAATAGTGTTTTCGTTTGCGTAATATGTAAATATGTCGACTTTAAGGAAATACTGCCGTACTCCTTAAGAATGATAGAGTACAAGGTTGCGCCTTCCCATGCCCTGAATAAATCGTGCATACATACATACATTTGTACACAAAGGTTTTCTCAATTTCTGTACTGACGACACTCAATCGTCAAATTTGCCAAGAATAAAGTAGCGGCTTTCGAAATTTATGTATATAACATATTTTCTATGTACATCGTGCACACGCCTTTTGAAAATATTGCGCATTTCATATGAGAAAGAACAAGTAAAACTCAACACTTCCACAAATTGTATATTAATACCAGTTGCGGAAAAATGAATCAATTATTCGAAATTTGTTTCTTAATTTTTGCGCAAATGGCTCAAAACTAGCTTCTGGGCGATGCTATGACTAACTTGGCGGTCAACTTCGATTATTCGATGGTGATTATCGACATTATCGGCTTGAGCCGGTACAACGCTCGGTCTCGAACCGGATAAGGCGCTGATACCCATGCCCATAGCCACTTGTAAATTACTTATAGACAGGGAAACCATCAAAAAGGTAAATACAATCTGGCAAAACCTCACAACATGCGAACTAAGCAGACAGACATGGCCGAACTGGAACAGCGGTCGATCGAAGATCTTGCTACGATTCAACAGAGAATCTATAAGAAAAATGATAGGTGTTTTAACTGGTCATTGCTTAATAGGCAGCCACGCTAGAAGGTTAGGACCCCCTTACTGTGAAAGCCTAGCTATTAGGAGGCTGCGCACTCTCGATACAGCATTTCTAACCGATGTAGCGGACATAGCCCATCTAAAACTATTAAAGCAACCGGATGGTTTGAAAAGGAACACGAAGAGTAAGGATAAGCTCCAGTGGTATCACAATGGACCTGCCGAAGGTCTAAGTGTGTCTTGCGACAACCACCCTACCTACCTACCTACCCATGTCTAAAGGGTACCTGCCCGATATTACGAGGGCTACAGCATCGGACACAGTTATAAACGCACGACACACGCGTAATTCCCTCAACTGGTAGGCAGACTGTAAGACTGTAACCATGAAAGTATGACACCCCCTATAGGACATTAGCCAGGAGCTGACGGCGATTTTGGTTCTCGTACATTCACCATGAGCCTCGACAACGCTGTCGCAGCAGTGGATGCTATTTGGTTGGTATTCTCGATACATAGGCATTATACGTACATTGCAAAAGTGAACTCTTCTGGCTTTTTTCGCATAAATATAAGGACGGCTTCTGATTTTTGTTGTATCAAATATATTTTGTGCTAGCCAAGATTATATGCTCAGGGCGGCATATGGGTATATTGCCTAAATTTTTAGTTGTCACCACAGCTGTAAGACTAATTGTTTCGTTACCTTGTTCGAACACTGGTGTAAATTATATTCCATAACAATGACCCGAGTACCGAGTACTGTGGAACGCCGCTCCTTATTTCGACTTTTTACGCCCATATGATTTACTATACAACAGAATTCTGCACTCAAAGTAGTTTCGCATTATTCTTCTCAGTTATATGGAGACCTCAATGAAAATGTTCGTAAAAGAGAGATAAAAAAATCAACTGAACAACGGTAGAAAAGGCCGCACACGCGCCTGGTATGCGTATAACTGTTTGAGAAAAGAAAATTCAAATTTGGTAGCTCTGCCGCTGGGAGGAATGCGTGCAACATTTTGCGAGAAAATGTAGAAGTACAGGGTTTGATCGAAAAGTAATGAGCTTTATTTTTTTTAAGCAGTTTTTTTAGCCTTTTGGCTTATACAACTAATATTCTTCAAAATAGGACCCTTGAGCGTCAATACACCGCTGGTAGCGGTGTTCCACTGCAGGAAACATTTTTTAAACTCATCCACCGGAATCGCATTCAATTCGGCTGTCACAGTTTTTTGGAGTGTCTCGATGGAGTCGAAACGCCTCCCCTTCAGCTTTCTTTTCAGGCGCGGGAACAAGAAGAAGTCCGGAGGGGACAGGTCTGGGCTGTAGGGAGGGTGGGGAAGCACCGGTTCAAAAATTCACGAACCCGGTTCACATCGTCGTCTGTTTGCGTCGTCGAAGGCCTTCCAGGTCGCTGTTAGTCTTCGACGTCCTCCCGTCCCTCCTTGAACGGCTTGTGCCACCGTTTTACCTGGGCACTGGACAGAGATTGGTCCCTGTAAGCCTCCTTGAGTAGCCCAGTGGTTTCGGTACTCGTTTTGTTACTCGTTTTACGCAAAATTTGATCGAGTAACGTTGCTCTAACGATCGCTGCATTTTCACCACTGCAAAATCCTAACACACTTTTAAAACAGCTTTCACGCGCGGAGCGATGTTGACTACACCGCTGTTGCTCGCGAACTGGGACCGGTTTCTAGTGGAAGGGGAAGGTCCAACGATCATTTTCCCCCACCAGCCGATTCGGTTGATCGCTTGGCAGACGCTTCGCGCGGAAAGGCTCATTACTTTTCAATCAAACCCTGTATGCGCCGTACTTTTTTTTAGCACAATGGTGATTTGAGTAATTGGAGTTTGACTGTCTATTAACGAAACTTAGTACCTATAGGTATAGTAGGCGAAACAAATACGGTTTATTTGCAGTTGAAACATTCGTCGAGTATGCAGATTAAAGTTCATCTAAACTAAGACTCATCTATGTATACGATTGCAAAATGAAACTTTGCTGTGTTAAACCTTTCTGAATCATGTTAATCTGACTTGAATTATTGTAAGTTTGAAGGTTTTCTGGTGCTATTGTATTGAGAATTAATTAAATCCCCTGTTCCGGCGTTTATGCGTCATTTGGACTTGAACCAGTGCACAACAAATGCCAACTAAATATATAAGCACACACGCTCTATAGCGTCAATAGTTCTATGGAGATTAGAAGTCTGATAGAGCACAGACAAGTAATACGAGTATGTACAATATATATAGAATCTATTTTACATAAGTTTGTAAATGTTAAAAAATAAGTATTGCACAATATTTTTATAATATAAAGTGCAAAGTGCGCAATTCAACATGCGCATTTACAAAGTTAGTTCAAAAATTGTTTATAAAAAAGTATTTATTACTCAACATTATTCAAAAACATAGTACATCTAAAAAGAAGTTGAAAAAATTATTAACATGTTATGGCATGAATGAATACATTACATAGATAAGTATACA
Organism: Anastrepha fraterculus; assembly: GCA_037575425.1. Lineage (NCBI taxonomy): Eukaryota > Metazoa > Arthropoda > Insecta > Diptera > Tephritidae > Anastrepha > Anastrepha fraterculus. Next base: position 12,102 of record JAYXIM010027692.1, read on the forward strand.
TACACATATTTTTAAGACTTGACACGAGTTGTTAATAATAGAAATAAAAAAAAATATATATAAAAAAGTAGAGGCAAATAAGACTTGGAGGCACGTCACACTGTCCACTTTATACAAAAACACGCATATAGTGAAAATCTGTTTAGGTACGTACATATGTACACACGTGCACACTATATATGACGTTAAAAGAGGCTTGTTATTCGGGCGGATTTTAAAATAGAATTTAGAAAGAAATATATGTAGATGATACACATGTATGTATGTATAACTTTGCTTATGCATGTGTTTGAATTTCGGTAAAAGTAAAACTGAAGATTCGAGAGAATTAAAAGGTGTAGAAATATTAGCAGACAACACGCGTCGACTAAATCGATACGTAGGTATGTACATAATAAATCGTGTCATGTGCCTATGAGTGCGCCCAAAATTGTTGATTTTTTATTTCTTAATTTACAGTGTATATAAAACTTTACATAATATTTTTTAGGCATTAATACTATATATGCAAATTCTTCTCTCTCGTCTTGTCCTTTATATAATTTTTGCGCGCCTAAATCGATGTTCTACTGCTTGCTCTTTTTATGAATGCACACCTGACGACATTTTGCGTTAAACACACAAATATTACTTGTTAACAATTGGTTCGTTCATTACTGGGGATTGCTGGGGCGCTCAACGCCAACTTTGGCTCTAAATGCCATGCTGCATTTCTTCTTCGTAATTGGCGCGATAACCGCTTACGCGATTTTTGCCGAGTTTAACAAAGCGTGTTAACCGGCGCCCATTGGACACACCAAGTGAAGTCAAGCCCTTCTCCACCTGATCTTTCCAACGCAGAGGAGGCCTTCCTCTTTCTCTGCTACCACCAGCTGGCACCGCATTGAATACTTTCAGAACCCGGGCGTTTGTATCCATTCGGGCGACATGACCCAGCCAACGTAGCCGCTGGATCTTTATTCGCTGCGCTATGTCTATGTCGTCGTAAAGCTCATACAGCTCATCGTTCTATCGTCTGCGATATTCGCCGTTGCCAACGTGCAAAGGTCCAAAAATCTTACGCTGAATCTTTCTCTCGAACACTCCAAGCGCCGCTTCATCGGATGTTGTCATCGTCCAAGCTTCTGCGCCATACGTTAGGACGGGCATGATGAGAGTCTTGTAGAGTGTTAGTTTTGTTCGTCGAGAGAGGGCTTTGCTGCTCAGTTGCCTACTTAGTCCAAAGTAGCACTTGTTGGCAAGAGAGATTCTACGTTGGATTTCAAGGCTGACATTGTTATCGGTGTTAATGCTGGTTCCTAAGTATACGAAGTCTTTTACAACTACGAAATCATAGCTGTCAACAGTGACGTGGGTGCCGATACGCGAGTGCGCCGACCGTTTTGTGCTCGTCCACCACCAGACCCATTCGCTTTTCCTCTTTATTCAGTTTGGAGAAGGCAGAACTAACACCGCGGTTGTTAAGGCCGATGATGTCAAAATCATCGGCGTACGCCAACAATTGTACGCTCTTATAAAAAATTATGCCTGAGCGATTCAGTCTCCGGCTCGTACGATCCTCTCCAACATCAGGTTAAAGAAGTGACACGACAGCGAGTAACTCTGTCTGAAACCTCGCATTTATTGACTTACGTATATTGTAGACAGGTAGCCGCCAAAGCGGCGCTAAGATTGAGGGAACCATCGGTGCTCAAGACAAACAACCAGAGACTCAAGCACACTGGGGATGTTTCCTAGTATTTCTAACCCCAATGACTTTTGTGAGTCGTTGAATACCTACCTAGACAGGCCTTATACAATCCATGTTCCATCCAGAGAGAATTGGGAAAATAATAAGTAAGGAAAACGGGGTCGGTATATACATACATTGATGGTTCAAAATTCATTGATCAGGTGGAAGTTGGTTTATCTTCCGAAACTATTGGCACGAATATATCCTTTCACTTGTCTGATCTGCAGTGTATTCCAGTATTCTTTTAGTGCTAAGTAAAAGTTGTAGTCACAGGTAGAGTTATTTTCATTTACTCCGATAGTCAGGCAGCTCTAAAGCCGCTCCTATCATGTAAACACGCCTCTAAGACAGTAAAAGAGTGTTACAGATTACCAAAAACACAGCATTTTTCTATTAATCTATACTATAAAGGGGAATGTCTGCACGTTGTCCGCGCATCACTACGAAACGACAACACCAAATGACGTACAAATTTTTATACATTCATATTTTCTCCCAATGAAGGTTATAGGCATATTTTTATAATGGGACTCCCTTCCCACAGCCCCCAGGCCGCGCCACCACTCTCATTCGTCACTAATAATCGAATATTTGCTTACATTTAATCTAAAAAATCTTAGTTTTTTCTATTTCCCACTATTTATAGCACACTCTAGACTTCATAATCTGCATAAGCTGTTCAACTATGACTCCAATGCAAAGTTCAAGAACGGTTTGAGATAGAAAATTAATAAAAATAATTTTGCTTGATATTTTTCTGATTGGTTGTTTTGATTTTATTCAACGAGGCAGAGCAAGGGATGCCGCGTATTGTAATATTATGGTTATTAATAAAAGCTATTCTGAATTATTGTTTGTAATTCTTTTATATACATATCCTAAATCCCTCACAACTACTCCTACGCGAGCGGGGCCGCGGGTTAAAGCTAGTCTACTCTAATTGTAAGGGAGATGAGTTAGCTAGATTGGGCTCCTTGTATAATATAAGTGCCTATAGTACCGCTCCACCGACACGAGGGCGACTTTGTAAAGTATCGAGATCTAAATCTGTTCAGCTATGGAAAAAATACATCAACTGGATATAAAATTAGACGTACTTAGCAATTTAATTTCACTAAACCTATGTAATAGCTCCTGGATACGCTCAAGCATGCATGTCCAGTAGCTTAAATGTGTGCGTGTCGGGTGACACACGTACTTCCTTCGTGTCACACATACTTGTTGTCGGCTTTTGCATGATGAAAATCAAAAATTTTAGATATTAGCGTCATGCACCCGATACGCACACATATAAGCTGCTGGACATGCATGCTTGAGCGTATCCAGGAGCTATAAGTTTGGTTATGTGGTAGTCAGTCTGTACGACCAACTCACTTAGACCTTACAGATCCGTTGTGATTCTGCTGTGCGACACGGGAACCTAAGCCTATATAAGAGAAAAGGGGAATATTGTAATATTACACCCTTTTTGGGTGTTTGGCCGAGCTCCTCCTCCTATTTGTGGTGTGCGTCTTGATGTTGTTCCTACAGTATCAAGCCGACTCCGAACGGCAGATATTTTTATGAGGAGCTTTTTCATGTCAGAAATACACTCGGAGGTTTGCCATTGCCTGCCGAGGGGCGACCGCTATTAGAAAAATGTTTTTGTTAATTTTAGTTTCACCGAGATTCGAACCAACGTTCTCTCATAGTTTCTCAAATATCATAGTAAGCTTTAATTTTCAGAAAAGTTTTATGCAACTTTATGAATTTCTTACACAGCATTAACTTGTTATATATCTATAAAATCATTCAATAAGATTTCCATTGGCTGTAATAACCTCCTCGATCCATGTCCGGAAATTATTGCATGTCCCAATCAAATGCTTCCTATTCGTATTGACAATAACGGCATTATATAATTCCAGCCTTCAGACAAGAAATGACGTTATGAGGACCTCTTTGATTTCACGTTCAACTACATCCTACACGTAGTAATCCAGGGGATTAAGGTCTGGGGAGTTAGGCGTTAGGCCATAAGTTCTGTGTTATGTGGTCATGGACATTTTCAGCCATCCAATCATGTTTTGCCATGGCGTTGGGTGAGGCCGCTAATCTTGATAAAAGATGTATGGGCCATCATCCCGTACACTATCAATCCAGAGTTTTACTACTGCCTCTAGAAACTCGATACATGCAGCAGAACTCATTCGAAATCATTGATTAAAGAAGTGTAGTGGCATGGCATGTCCTTTGGTGCTGACAACACCTAAAACCACAACTGAAGCTGGACAACAGGAACCTTTGTAGGATTGGAATATAGCCATCTGTAATTTCTGTGGTTGTTCTTTTGGACTTGCTCAACATTTTTTTTGTCAGAAAAAAACTATAACATCTCAGGCGCTTCAAGATGTTAAATTTTGTTCATAAGGCATTTCGCTGCACTTCGTTTTTTTAACCTAACGTAGGATTTACCCCGGAAATCTTCATGGACAACTCTACGGATAAGACACTCAGAAACATTGAACTTCCTCGCAAAAGCACTCATTGATTTTGATTTGCACTTATTGAATGAAGGGCTATAAAAGCGTTTGAGAAAGAATTCGCAGAAATCCCCTTAGAAAGCAGGAAATCAAGTCCAGGGAAATGAATGTATCGACCAGATCAATGTAAAGATTAATTAGTAATGATCTTCACATGAAAGCCCCCCGTCACTCAACTGGTCATCTTTTTACAACGCGCTTAAATAAAATTAGATTTGACAGATGCAAGCAGCTTCTTCGGTGGCACGCGGTCAACAGCCATGAAAATATTCTTATCACAGATGAGAAAATTTTTACTGGTGAAGTAGTTTTTAAGAAGCAAAACGACAAAATCTATGCTAAAACTTCTAAAGACGCAAAAAATGTTGTTCCAAGAGTTCAGCGCAGCCACCATCTAGCCTCCGTAATCGTGTGGTGGGGAGCGTCTCGTAAAGGTGTTAAATCTCTTCATTGCTGTGAAAAGAGGGCTAAGACCGGGACAAAAATGTACCAGGAGGATGCCTTAGATGGCGTGGTGAAGCACTTGAACAGTACTCTCTTCAATGGAGATCGGTGGATCTTCCAGTAAGATTTCGCTTTAGTCCATAAGGCCAAAACCAACCAGTAGTGGCTAAAAAACAATATTCCTGGGTTCATAGCCAGAAAAGATTGACCTTCTGGAAGTCCAGATCTGAATCCATTGAACTACAGTTTGTGGTCAGAATTGCAGAATATGGACTATTGAAGACCTCACAGAAATTTGGAGAGTCTCAAACAATTTTTGGTTCGAACAACCACGTCAATATCCATGGAACCCGTGCGTGCTGTATCAGTAGAATGGCTTAATTGTTTGAAGGCTTGTGTAAAAGCAAATGGCAACCATTACGAATGAAAATTTACTTATTTTATATTTACATGATTAAATAAAACTAGCTTCATTAAAAAGGTATTATAATTTCATATCTATAACAGACTTAACTTGTAAGAGAACTCATGGCAGTACTAAGTAGGTATATGCAAGTACTCAAATAATGTATTCACCCTGTATACACATACATACATACAAAAGTACTGATCTAGCAACCCAATTGTTAAATGAAAAATAAATAGAAACTGCAAATTACGTCAATGGAGTTATAATAATAGCTAGTATATGGCCACATACATACGTATTTTATGCGTGGATGTATGTGTACGTGAGTACAAACTATGTATGATGCATTGCAATCTATTGCTCGTATAAATGCTGATATGTAAGGTTGTACAATATTATGACTTCAATAAAGTATAGGACGTTTGCTCAAAAAAGGTGACTCTATTTTTCTCGAAAAATATTTATTTATTCTTCATTCATATTCTATTCTGTCCATCCAAAGTGATCTCTCTCATATGCACTCACTTGTGTCAACATTTTTCCAATGCTCAAAGTATCATACTTCTAATGTGTGTTTTTTTATATAACCACAAGCTGTTCCAGCGAGGCGTTCTATATCATCTCGATTCGTCCTTTCAGAGGCAACTTGAGTTTTGGGAACAGGAAAAATTTCACAAGTGTTGTTTTAGATCAAAAAATCACGAACAAGTAATGACGTGTGGTTGTGGTTGTTTCACAATTCCAAACATTTTTATTTTTGTCGTACTACTTCACGCAAGCAATGCATAACTTCAATGTTATACCATACTCCTTTTAAGCCGTACGACTTTCTGGCAAGAAGTCGAAATTGCCGAAAACAGTGGGCAAAACCTTCACATTTAACTAAGCTTGGTGTGATTGTTCGGTTTTGGCACTTCTGGCCGCCTCCAGTGGGATGGTTGGCGTTTGGTTTCAACATAATTTTGTACCCAAGTTTCGTCATCAGTATTGGACGTTTTGATTAAATCTGAGCGATGCTCATGCGACAGTTTTATTTTTTTTTGTGGATCAAAATATAACAATTTCGTTAAGTCGTCAATCACACTAAAACACGTCTAACTTTCATGTCTTCCAAAAAACGAGCTAGAAACGCAATTATGAGGTTCGTTTGAAAAGTGCGCGGAAACAAAAACAAAACCTAATTGTTTGGGGTACACCTTCTTTATTTCCTTCGAACACTACTTCCATTAATTTTACGACCACAACTGCTGAAGCGTGAGCTGGTGCGTTGACGTAATGGAAAAGGAAAATCACACAACTGTTTCGATTCAAACGAATGCCAAAAATATTTATAAGTACAAAGAAATATACCGATTTGGCCGAAACTTTGTGTGTGTTCTTCCCAGAGATGCGACTAACTGAATATAACCTGCGATAGGTGCCAGTAGTGGCATCTCTCTGACTTTGCTCGGACTTTTCAGACGACCCTCGTTGTAGGCTGATAATGTCAACTTATGCTGGGGACTTATGTCCTAAAATAACAAACAAAAGTATTCGAATGCACCTATTTCGCGAAATTTAAAAAGTCACCTTTTTTGAATAACCCCCTATACTTTTTTGAAATCAAAATATTGTACGCACAAAGTTACGCCAAGTTACATAGTTTGTATATACTTTTGTATGTAATTGTTTTTTGCATAAATCACTTTTAATTTGTGCGCTATGTGTAATTGACGTGGTCCGGTTTTTTTTTAATTGAAATGTACTGCACAATGGCTTGATTGCTGGGATCCTGTTATTAGGGACATACATATGTATACATATACAAGTAATACTATACGCATAAATATACAGCCGACCAGTATAATTTCCTCGAACTGGTTTTTGTATTTTTTTCGTGTGATCGTTTTTGACAATTTTTTTTAACTAGGGGTTCGCCACTGAAACTTGAATTTTTATTTGAATTCCTAGTCGCGGGCACTTTTCGTTCGAGCGCAGCATATGTATGTTGCACGACTATTTCCCGACAAAGGAGGTTCTCCAGAATCTCGTATGGAGTTTTTCTTTTGTAGAACGGAAGTGCGAGCATGTGTGGGATATGTGTATAAAGTTTTCGTCGCAGTAGTCGCAACAAAGGTTGCCTTGTATAAATATGCTTTGAAGCAGCCCTGTCCACACAAGACATGGGTCAGGTAAAAGTCCACTTCTCCATGTAGCCTCGTTAGCCAAAGTCTTAGATTGGGATGCGTTTGTGCGTTCAACGCCCTTTTGTACAGTTATTCCTACAATTGCAAACACGCTGCGTTAAAAAACTATGCAACAGAGACTCATTTTCAACCTTTGACTATTTATTTGTTTCCCATTTCATTTAAGCAACTTTTTTATGAAAATATAGTTCAGATAGTAATCAGAATTTTTAGAAACATTTGCTAAATTTTATAGACCATCGAATTTTAGTACAGTAGGTTCTGTTTTTATGCGGTAGATACGTTCCGCAAGAAACAGCATAAAAAAAACAGCATAAAAAAAGCTACTAGTTCTATAGTAAAACTATAGATACGTTTCAAATGCTAAAACCGCATAAATCTGAAATAATCGCATAAAAAAGGGCACTAGTCCCATATTATTACTATAGATACGTTCCATAGACCGCATGAATCTGAAATAATTAAATAAAATCGCATAAACAAAATATTGTATCTTTGAAAATTATATCTTTATATATCTTCCATACTTGTAGGGTTAGCATTTCTGATGTAATCTGTGATGAGTTTTTGCTTAGCTGGTTTAGAATCTTGTTTATATGTACAATTCCCGATAGGTCGACATGCATTTTGTAATTTAAAAAAAAACCGCACTATTTCAAAACCGCATAAAAAAAAGCCGCATAAAAACAGAACCTACTGTATAATAAAATGCAAGTTTTAAGTAACTAAAAACCCACTTTTTTGGATTTTTTTTTGTTTTGCTGACGGTGTTGGGCGTTTTCTCCCATATAGAAAAAATTTCGAGCATCGGCATATGGAAAAAATGCACAAGATCGTCAGCAAAAATAAAAAAAGTGTCAAAAATCAACGCGATACTTGAAACTTGCACTTTGTTGTATTAAAGTTCAATAAGATGTAGCACTGCATACCCAAGTTTTTTCTATGATGTGATGAAAATTTGTCGAATTTTGTGGTAAATTAAAATATTAGGTGCGCAACTAAGTTCCCGCTGTTTGTCAATAGATGCCGTCAACAGTGTGTGCTTGTCGATTCCAAAATTACCTAAACGTCATAAACCAAGCTTAGATATATGGTAAACAAACTGCTTCGACACATTAATGATTTTGTTTTGGTATCATATACTTTTGGTATTTGTGAAAATGTCTGATTTTGTGCCGAATAATCATTATTTTCGAGAAGTGTTGATTATCTCTTTCATTCGAAAAGAACGGCGGCTGAAGCGCATCGAGAGCTACAAAAAGTTTATGGATGGCTTTAAGTGAAACAACGTGCTGAGATTGGTTCCGTCGCTTCAAAGACGGTGGTTTTAATATTGACGACCGTCAGCGTGAAGAAAGGCCAAAAACCTTCGAAGACGCTGAATTGGAGGCATTGCTCAATGAGGATCCGTGTCAAAAGCAAGAAGAGCTTGCTTCAGTATTAGGAGTTACCCGTCAATCCATTTCCAAGCGATTGCATGCTTTGAGAATGATTCAGAAACAGGGGACTTGGGTTCCTTATGAGTTAAAACCAAGGAATGTTGAACGTCGTTTTTCGCCTGTGAACAACTGCTCCAGCGGCAGAAAAGAAAGGATTTTCTTCATCGCATCGTGACGGGTGATGAAAAATGGATTCATTACAGCAATCCAAAGAAAAGATAGTCATGGGGACTACTCGGTCATGCTTCCTCGTCGTCGTCTCGGCCAAATATTCACGCTGCGAAGGTTATGCTATGTATTTGGTGGGTCCAAGTTGGTGTTATTTATTATGAACTGTTAAAACCAAGCGAAACCATCACTGGGGATCGGTATCGACTTCAATTGATGCGATTGCGGCGGCAATACGCGGAGAGGCATGAACAAGTGATTCTACAGCATGACAACGCTCGGCCTCACGTTGCCAAACCCGTTAAAACCTACCTGGAAACACTGAAATGGGAAATCCTAGTCCACGCGCCATATTCCCCAGATATTGCGCCGTCCGATTATCACCTGTTCCGATCGATAGCAATGGTCTAGCTCACCAGCAGTTCCATTCATATGAAGATATCAAAAATGGCTTGATCCGTGGATAGCCTCAAAAGATGAACAGATTTACCACGACGATATAAGAGATCTACCAGAAAGATGGGGAAAAGTAGTAGCCAGCGATGGGCAATACTTTCAATGATTCATTTGTAACCATTTTTTTAGAATAAAGTTGTATTTTAATCAAAAAACAGCGAGAACTTAGTTGCGCACCTAATATATTTATAATATACTAGCAAACCCGGCCCCCTTCGCTGGGCACACTAAAATAGAATAGATATGGTTTAGAAGAGAAAATATATGGTTTTCATATTATTTATTTCTTTATTCTTTATTCAAGCGCTTTGGCATAAACAATATTTTTTGTTTTTCTATTTGTTTTTGAGTAAATATAAAATGTAAATTGAAAATCAGGAAAAAAGAAGATTGTTTTTAAATTTCAAATCAACGTATATGAATAAACAATCGTCTTTTTTCCTGATCATCCATGAATTTTTCGTTTCAATTTATATGTTTTATTAAGCATTGGAGCACGACCACATAATTTCATTCGGATTTCACATTAAATTCTCAAATTTTGTAAGAAATTATTCACTGTTCCAAAATCCACTCCAAAAAAATTCACAAACATTTTTTACATGTTGCACTTACGTTTTTTCCTTATGGCATCCAAATCAGAAAGAACTATTGACACATTGTAACTCACACTATGAATTTAACAGTTCAGTTCCGCCCCAAGCGTTAAAAAAGTAACCGACATTATGGCTGGTTCAAAAGAACGCTGTACCCGTTGCCAGTGCTCCGAATTACAACCAAACTTTACGAAACCCATTTTCAATACTTACTTAACAATGTGCGTAAGTTTGGTTTAATTCGGTGCAAAGACACGGCGGGTCCACGTTTTGGCATATATTTCGAGACCCTAGTCATCAATAGGTATGAAAATTACCCCATATTAAAGCACTTATCAACAGCTTTCATTTGATATCCATATTGTACAAACACATTCTAGGGTCCACGTTTTGGTCTCTATCTCGAGACCCTAGTCACGGAGCGGATGGAAATACTCGAACTACAGCATTCACCAACAGCTTCCATTTGATACCCATATTGTACATACACATCCGAAGGTTACCCGGGTCCACGTTTTGACCTATATCTCGAGACCCTATCTACCAATAGGTATCCAAACTATACGGAAACCATCTTCAATACCTCCTTAACAATGTGTGTAAGTTTGGTTTAATTCGGTGCAAAGACACGGCGGGTCCACGTTTTGGCATACATTTCCAGACCCTAGTCATCAATAGGTATGAAAATTACCCCGTATTAAAGCACTTATCAACAGCTTCCATTTGATACCCATATTGTATATACACAACCAAAGGTTACCCGGGTCCACGTTTTGACCTATATCTCGAGACCCCAGTCACGGAGCGGCATGAAAAATACTCTGTACTAAAGCATTCACCAACAGCTTCAATTTGATATCCATATTATACATACACATCCGAAGGTTACCCGGGTCCACGTTTTGACCTATATCTCGAACCCTATCCACCAATAGGTATCCAAACTATACGGAAACCATCTTCAATACCTTCTTAACATTGTGTGTAAGTTTGGTTTAATTCGGTGCAGACACGGCCAGTTAGCGAGCACACACAAAAAGTTGACTTTATTTTATATATAAGATTTTTTTCAGTTTGTGTCCGAAAAATCCAAATATCTTACGGAACCCTATTTTTTTCCAAAATAAAATGTAATCCATGTTACTCTTGGATAATGTAGTTTTCGAATGGTGAAAGAATTTTTAAAATCGGTCCAGTAGTTTTTGAGCCTATTCGTTACAAACAAACAAACAAACAAACAAAGTTTTCCTCTTTATAATATTAGTATAGATAAAAAATTGTTGAAAATTGAAAAAAAATAAAAGAAATTTCGTCACAACTGGTCAAAATATCGCGATTCGTTACTACGATTATTGTTGGAAGTTTAAAAATCTATATTTTTTGTTTTCTTTTTTTCATTTATTTATTTTATTTATTTTTATATGTGGCTGTATCTGTAAGACTAAGTCTTTTAAAATACATCTTGTTGGAAGTTACAAAGTCCATAATCTAAATAAAATGTCGTTCGCGCTTTTCTTAATCGAAAAAGGCGTCTATTTATTTTATCAAGTTGGTAACATCAATGACTTGCTTGCTTACTGCATTAGTAGTTGCAGTTACTAACACTGTTAGCAACTTGATTGCACCCAGTAAAGGAGGTGGACAAGGTGGAATGGGTTAAAAATCGTTGTGTTGCAGGTGCCCCTGCTATTTTTAGATGCTGGAATTTGCTGGCACTGATGTTGTGATTACTCTTTTTTTTTCTCCATTTGCAAATTAGAACGGAGACGCATTGTGCAAACTAGTGGAGAAGTACGCAAAGAGGTACACATTGCAAGCATACATACACACGTAAATACATACACAAAAGCATTTAGATACATATGCAAGTGTGCACATTTGGGCACCGAAGAGCTCTGAATCAAAGCTGAAGGAGGCTCGTCACATTTCAGCTTTGGTCATAGCATCGGCGTCGTCATCATCATTATTATTGAACAGCGCACACCATCCTCCCATACAAGTGAGCACACATGGGTACATATGTATGTATGCATTACAATAAATCCATATTTATGTATGTATGCACGTACAAATAAAAGTTTGCACGTTTGTGTGTTTGCACAGCGGCAGTCCGGCAGCTTGGTAACCAGCTTTAACGGCCGGTCAGTGGACGGGCAATGGATACCTAACTTACTTACATACCTGCAAGTGTATGTGTGTGTTTTTAAAGCAATACATAGTGTGCATCGCGTTGGTGCAGCATCGGAATGTGGCTTTTATGTTTATTTACATTTTGTGTTTTTTATATATTTTCTGTTTTTTTTTTTTCTTATCTGGTTGTGTATTATCATTTTTTTTTTGCTGATCATAATTTTAGCATGAATCGACTATCGTTTTAAATTAGTGGTGCTGCACTCAAAGCAGCATACATTTTTACTCGCAATAGTTTGGATCATGTGCATAAATTCAGACATACCTACATTTGGCTCATACATACTGTCAGCAACAAAAGTCAACTACCGAGCAAGTTTAAGCGTGTGCAGTTACACACACATATGGTCGTTGAAGGAGGTACGCTGCTTTTATACATCGATTTCCTTGTGCCGCTCGAACAAATTTGAAGCTACTATTGAAATTTCGCATGTTTTGCAAATGGAATCACCGCTTCGTTGTGAATTTAAAATTACCGTTGCGTTAAGTTCCGGATAAAATGATCTCCAAGTCCCGAAAACAATTGATAATTTAGGTATAGGAGCAACACAATTGAATGTTAGCAAAACCAATTTACTCTTAACAACGCTTATTTATAACTGTTTTAATTTTTTTATATTTATTTATTTTTGTTAGAAAATGTTTTTTATGAACCCATTATAAATCAGTAGCCATATAACGTCCATAATTTGGCTTGATTGGCGCGATAATTGCTTACGCGATTTGGCCGTGTTTAACAAAGGGCGTCGTTTGAGTCGCTTCTTTCTCGTGCTAACCGGCGCCAGTTGGACACACCAAGTGAGGCCAAGTCCTTCTCCACCTGATCTTTCCAACGCAGAGGAGGCCTATACAACCCCAACTGGTACCCCATCGAATAATTTCAGAACCCGAGCGTTTGTACCCATTCAGATTATATGACCCAACCAACGAAGCAGCTGGACATTTACTCGCTGTGCTATGTCTATATCGTCGTAAAGTTCATACAGCTCATTGTTCAATTGCCTCCGATACTCGCCGTCCCCAACGTGGAAAGTTCTAAAAATCTCCCGTAGAATCTTTCTCTCAAAACACTTCAAGTAACGCTTCATCGGATGTTGTCATTGTCCAAACTTCTGCGCCATATGTTAGGACGGGCATGATGAGAGCCCTATAGAGTGTTTTGTGTTTTATTAGGGAGGTTAAAATCAAAATGTCAGAAACATCATCAAATTTGCCGTCGCACCAGTAGTACGTGTGGCATATACCCACTAGCATTATAATATTCCTCCTTATCGGCTGAGTTTCCCCCTGTGACTGTGGTAAGATTTTATCAAGGTGGAGCCGCGTTTATGTTTATTGACACAACAGGTACCAGGGGGTTATACGCTTTCGATGGTATCCATTACTTCCACTTCATAAGTGGTTCTGCAGCAAGTGGAGATGTCGTAAGTACGAGTATTACCGACATGTCGTGGTCTGATACTGTCGTGAGCACTAGGCTCAGGCGTGTATGATTTGTCGTCAGTTCGTTCATTCCAGTCGAATGCTGCTGTTGATTTCTTCGCTCCATGTTACGTTGTCATTCTGTGCGTTGAAGATATATCACTATCTTTATTGCAAATTTGTTTGCTACATCCTAGCAAGTATCATATTTGATGCGATCACCTTATATATATATAATTGGCGCGTACACCCTTCCTGGCTGTTTGGCCGAGCTCCTCCTCCTATTTGTGGCGTGCGTCTTGATGTTGTTCCACAAATGGAGGGACCTACAGTTTTAATCCGATGCCGAACGGCAGATATTTTTATGAGGAGCTTTTTCATGGCAGGAATACACATTGCCGGCCAAGGGGCGACCGCTATTTGAAAAAGCTTTTATCTTCATTTTGGTGCGATCACCTTGGTGTTTAAATTTTCCGGGGACAGTTGTCCCCCCAGAAGTGCTTCAAGCGTTAGGCGCTGCTCTCTGAAACGATCGCAGTAGAAGAATACGTGTTCCGCACTTTCTGTCGTCTCAGTATTGGAATGAGATAGTAGTTAACTCCTCCATGTTTTCTGTTCTCTCATTGGCTATTATTTGAAATCGGACTATGAGCCCAGCGTCCGTTAGTTGACGAATCCCATCTACTTTGCCATTCTTCTATCGAATGCGGTGTCTCTTCAACTTTTTCTTCCAACGAAGGCTTAGCTTGTCGCTTGCCATAGAGACGGCTCAATTCTTTTGCCTGAATGTCAGCTGGTAGTTTGCCCGTGATAACGCCTATTGCGTCTCTTGAGACCGTTCCGTATCCACAAGCCACCTTAATTGCACTTCGGCGAAGAATCTGCGCTGCGTATTGTATGCTGAACGTTTTGGTTCCGTCCCATATCGGGGCAGCCTAAAAGACTACGGAGTCTACACCATCGATAAGAGACGTCTTATGCTACCTTGCGGTCCGCCAGTATAAGGCAGCATTCGTGTTCAATGGAGCATTGATGGCATCAGCTCTTGCGCTTACCGCAGTTAAGTGCTGCTTGTAGCTAAGTCGCCTATCTATTATCACTCCAAGGTGCTTAATCGACTCCTTAGAAAGTATCTCATGGGTGCCGATACGTAGTTTTATTTCCTATTTTTTTCTCCGCGTACTGATAAGTACCAGCCTTAGTTTTTTGGGCTGCCAATTTCAATCCGACCTTTGTCAACTATAACCTCATCCTTGCTGCTGCGTCATTGATTTTTGCTTCCAGCTGATCTATGTATCTATCCGTAGCACTTGTTGCCAAGAGAGATTCTCGGTTGAATTGCAAGGCTGACATTGTTATCGGAATTGATCCTGGTTTGTAAATAAACGAAATATCTTACAACCTCGAAATCATAACTGTCAACAGTGATGTGGGTGCCGATACGCGAGTGCTCCGACGATTTGTTTGATGACAGGAGATACTTCGTTTTCCCCTCGTTCATTCACCTCACCTCTTTAACCGGTTTGGAAAAAGCAGAACTAACAGCGCGATTATGTCAATATCATCGGTATACGCCAACAATTGGATGCTCTTATAAAAAATTCTGCCAGTGCGATTAAGTTCTGCGGCTCGCATGATCTTTTCCAGCATCAGGTTAAATAAGTCACACGACAGCGAGTCACCCTGTCTGAAACCTCGTTTGGTATCAAGAAAGGTCCTTCCCAATTTTGCGGGTATACCAAATCAGATATTGCAGCACATAGGGAGTTGCCGTTTTCTTTTAAATAATAAACGGAATATTTCATTTTCAAAAATTTCATTAGTTATTTAATTTTTGCTCCTGTATGCAGATTTTTGCTGTTGAGTGTAAATTATGCATACGAGTACTATTTATGTACGTATCCATGCGTTTATACATACATACATACCATGAGCATATAAATATGTATGTTTGCACTGCAGGTACATCGTATGCTTGCATTTTACAACGTATAAAAATAGTATTGAAGCGCAACACGGTTGCAGTATGCTTGAAGCACGTTAACCTTATATGCCACACACTTTAATCGGCGGTTAATGCGTTTGCGCATGCGTCCAGTTAACGATGCCTCGCAATGTTCATTTGAAATGCCAGCATGAGACAAAAGAGTAAGCTAAAAATAACAGCAGTTAGGTACATAGGCAATTTTTAATAGGCCTGATAATAAAAAAGCAATCGAAGATGGAGCATTGATTGCACTGTAGATCTTAAAATAGGCAAACGTCCCACTTTTTTCAAAGGAGATGCGCTTTACTATGGCGAGATTGAAAATCTAATTTTAGCAAACGTTTTAAGTGCACTTTTAATAAGTCTACTGTTACGTATATGGAGGCTTGGAAGGACGCTCATATATAAACCAGTGATGGTAAATGTAGGGAATGTTCCCTACATGTAGGGATTTTTGTCGAAAAAGAAGGACAGATTTTTTTAAATTCTATAAATGTAGGGAATTTTCAAAGAGGACAGAAAAAATTTTAAAATAGCGGGAAAAATTAAAAAAGTTCCTTTCAAATAAGAAGCCGCAGTAAGATTTCATGCCAGTGTTTTTTTCCTTATGGCAGCATACTTTTAAAGTGTTAATACGGCCACATTGCCATTTTTTTCTTCGTTAACGCTAATGCGATTTTTTCTTCGCGCGAAAATTGTTAGTTGTCCCACGTTTTCTGGTGCTTTTCACTTTTGAAGTAAGCAATAAATAAGCAATTATTTTAGTTTTAGCTTTTTTTATATTTAAAATTTATATATTTTACAGAAATGAGCTCCTCCTCTTCAACTGACTCTTCGGAGCAACACCAGGAGAAAAATTCAAGTATCGGAAACAAAAGTTCAATAACAAGTGTCTTGAAGACAACAATTTTAGTGGCTGGTTGAAAGCTGTGTCTAATGATCCATTTAAATGCAAATGTGCTGAGTGCGACAAAGTTTTGAACTGCGGCAATTCTGATTTGTAGAAGAACGCCGAAGCAAAAATGTACCAAAAAAAAAATCAAGACAATAAAAAAGACATCTAAAATAAACAGTTTTTTTTAAGAAAAAGCCGTGTAAACCAAATCGTTCCAGAAATTTCGAAATAAAACTTAGCATGTCCTTCGCTGAGCATAATGTCGCACTGCAAGTGGTGGACCATTTAATCCCAATCTTAAAAGTAATCGTGCCGGATTCTGAAAAAATAGAAACTCTGCCTTATTTTAAACAGAACTGAATGTAATGAAAAAGTCTAATTTTTAGTTTTTTTGCTGAATTTTTCTTTTTATATGTGTTTATAATACCTATAATAAATATGTGTATTTACATATATTTTTTAAATAAAATTTCTTATTAAAGTGTCAAAACAGCACCAAGCCCAAAACTTAAGCAAATAATTCAATTTTGACGTTGCAAGTGCCTCATTATTGTGTAAACACTGGAGAAATACATATGTATATGTAGGGAATTTTGTAGGGAACATTTTTTGAAGCGTTTTGAAGGGAATTTTTTTGGGCTGTGTAGGGATTTTTCAAAAACTCATTTACCATCACTGATATAAACGTGCATTTTGGCCTCAGGGTCTGTCCTCTACTGCTCACAGTACCTCATGCAGACTCAGTTCTTTTAATAAATCTAAAAGGTTACTAAGTAGAGCTGAACATAATATGTGCCTCTGTTTAAGGATTTTGAGGAGCTGGGTTTGGCTAGATTCGGTTTCTTCAGCTCATACCAGGGTTTCAAATCTTATCCCAAAGTAAAGAAAAGTTATTTTTTTTTATTTTCACGACGCGTGCACTTAAGTGTAATATCAAATGCGCAATGTGTAATATCATGCATTTTATTTGAATCTAAGGAACATTTTTTGAAAACTCCGCTGTTTGTGTAAAAATATGTCAAAATGAGTAAGCCACTTAAGATCCATGTCGATGAAGCATACGTTAGCTGTTATGTAAATATTTTATTATTAAATTTTCAAAGTATTAAGGAACTATTTAAATTAAAAAATAATAAATAACTATAGCTTTTGCAATTCTTCAATAAAAATCAAAATAAAAATCAGGAAATGAAGGTATTAAATTGTTACTATCAACTTGACGTTCCCACGTCGGTATGATATCTACGTGATATGCATAATTTGCAAAATTTAAATTATTCCAGATATATAATTGCACTTTTATTTTTAGTTTTTATGCTAAACTTGTATCCCTGGCCTCATTTCAATGACATTTTTAAACGCGATACATAATTTATTCCTTTAAGCGAAAGTTTTATTATTAATTAAAATACATATAAAATATATATTGTTGAAATTCAATAAAATGTGAAACAGTTGAATTTTAGTGCACACAATGGATTGGCCTTAAACAAAACAAAAACAAAAAAGGGGGAAATTAAGTATGCATGCAATATATCTTAATACTTGAAACGAGCGATTTTTATACATATGCAAAGGGTATTCAGATAGGAGGTACTTTTCCAATAGGGATTTTTCGACAGATCACGTGTGACTACTGTCAAACTATATACATAATTTTTTTTCAGTATTCATTGTCATTTCATCGTGGAAAGACTTACACCTCAACAACGTTTACAAATCATACCATTGAATTGAGAAAATCGACGCTCTGTGAAAAGTGTTCATTACGCGCTAAGGCCAACTTATGGTGTTCAGCGATGAGGTCCATTTTTAGCTTAATGGCTACGTCATGAGCAAAATTGCCACATTTGGACTGAAGAGCAACCCGAAGCCATTCAAGAACAGCTATTAAATCCATTGAAAACAACCGTTTGGTGCGGTCTATGGGCTGGCGGAACTATCGGCCCATATTTCTTCACGGAAGAGGTTGTAAGCCCGTGAACTCCACAACACTTGTTTCCAACAAGACGGTGCTACTTGCCATACAGTCCGGAAATCAATGGAATGAATCGGCGTCCAAGATCGTGTGAAATCACACCTTTGCACGTTTATTAGTGGGGCCATGTAAAGTCTAAGTGCTTTGTGGATAAACCAGCTACGATTGAGGCATTGGAGAGCAAAATTACTAAAGTTATTCACCGAAGTCCTTCAGCGAGTCATTCAAAATTGCTGTTTACTTCGAATTACGAATTTACGAATGGTCGAATAATGGCGCAGTTGCGGCCAACTTTTGCAAAGGATTATTTTTAAAAAGTAAAGCTCATGAATGGTTCTCAATTTTGTTGTTTTATTTCAATTTAAAATCTGATACCTCTAAATTGATCACCCTTTATATCTGTATGTATATATTTAACTACTAGATATGAAATTTTTTATTTAGGTTCTATTTGGTAATACTGCTTAGTTTATCTCTCTAGCTCGCGAAAAAAATATAGTCTCTCACCATTTTGACCAGTTTTAACTATTTTTCATTTTTATTGCTAATTATTTGTTTTTATAAAATCATAGTTCATTGTTTAACAAAAAACCATAAACATTGAAATTTAAAGCTTTCAGAGAAATTAAAATGAAATTGCGGAAAAATCGCGTTGATTAGTTATTTTTTTCTTTATGATTTTCTTCATATAACTTATGCAAAAAAGTTTTTTTCATATCGAGATAGTTATAAGGAAGCAAATTATTAAAAATAAAGCTATGAAAAGGCATGCACCATCGCGCCACATCAAGAAGTCCTTGCCAGCACAATGTGATTAGCGGCATCACACTGGTGTGTGCTAACAAACTTTACGAGCTACCAAGCTGATTTAAGCATACCCGTATACGAGCTCATTTAGAAGCTCAGGTGACACTGCCTTACTCCTCCGTTCCCCCACTCTCACTAAGCTAAAGAGTTCTGTTATTTACTGATATTTATTTTATTTTCTCCCAACAAATCTCCCATAGACCGTTCTTCCAATCTTAAAAACTCTTTGCACATGCCGATTATGGAATCGTCTTCAGCTGCCTAAGCGAATTGCCCTTCATCGCCTCAGACATCGTCTCCAAACGGTGTCCGCATAGTTACTTACCATATAACTTGAGTCGTAGAAAAAAAAACAAAATGAAAATTCAAAATAAACCAGTAAAAAAATTCTTCTCAAGAATATTTTTTGTTTCAAAGGATGGCCCAAAAAAATTTTTTATTCTTAATACTACCCACAAAATTTCTTTTATTGGCAAAATTATACCCGCTAAAGGCGCTTACACACTTTTTGGGTGTTTGGCCGAGCTCCTCCCTCTATTTGTGGAGTGCGTCTTGATATTGTTCCACAAATGGAGGGATCTACAGTTTTAAGCCGACTCCGAACGGCAGATATTTTTAAGAGGAGCTTTTTCATGGTAGAAATACTCTCGAAGGTTTGTCATTGCTTGCCTAGGGGCGACCGCTACTAGAAACAACTTTTTTTTCATTTTGGTGTTCACGGAGATTCGAACCTACGTTCTTCGAGTTCCTAATGGTACTCACGTATCAAGCCATTCGGCTACGGCGGTCGAATTATAGATCAATTTTATTTATCTCTTTTTTATTTTCACTTTAAAAATGTCGAAAAGAAAGCCCGGAAATCCCCCAAAATTTAAAGATCAAATAATTTAAATTTAAAATTCAAATCACAAAGATATTTTTTGGATATTTGTGAAGTGAAATTTAAAGAAGAGATGAAATAAAAAATAGTTCCCATGGGAATTCAAAGCGTTGACGGCACGGGTAAATAATAAAAAAAATATTAATAAAACTTTTTTTTTTTAATAAATTTCTAATTTTTTCGCCATAGCTTAAATTTAGTTGATAGCATCAAGAAACAAAATATTTTCTTTTGAACCATCCTACCATCCTAATGCACAAATGCATGTGTAACGAAAATTGTAAATAATTTTGAGATCGCCATTCGGTCATATATAATGACCAAGCAGAGTATCAATTCGTTGGAATTTTACTCAGGTCAGATGATGTTTCATAATTGCCTCGTCATTAAGGTGCGAAGTGAGTATGGCATTTGCATTTTTTCACAAATACTCTTACACTTTTTCGCCTCGCCGTTCTCTGTCCGTTAGACCGATATGCCTACAGGTAGTTCTTTACACTCTCATTTAAAAGTTAACAGAAAATGTATACTCTGCGAATGTTTGCCAATTATGCTGTTGTAAATATGCAGAAATATATATAAGTATGTACATATGTACATACATATATAGTGCAACTCTGTATTGACAATAACTGTAAGGATTATTTATTTTGGCATATTCAATTAATTGATCAGATTTATTGTATTTACCGTTGTACAAATGTGCAGTAACATTTGTTCAATCGCACATTGTAAATTTCGTACGCATTACACACTGTGCGTATTTATGGCGGATTTATAATTTTTGAATGTGATTACCTGTTTTTGAATTGATAGCTTTGAATAAAAACCATACATTTAGCAAAATGTCTTACTCTTTACCTGCTGGATACTGGGAAATGCAGTCGCACATACCGGTAAGTATACAATATGG
Source organism: Anastrepha fraterculus (assembly GCA_037575425.1). Taxonomy (NCBI): domain Eukaryota; kingdom Metazoa; phylum Arthropoda; class Insecta; order Diptera; family Tephritidae; genus Anastrepha; species Anastrepha fraterculus. The sequence goes on from JAYXIM010027692.1 coordinate 33,126, forward strand.
CATTGAATTCACCAAAAAAATGCATTCACACACATATATACATATGTACACGTGTACTACATATGTAGTATTAGTTGCAGGTACGTTATTCTCTGCTGACATGTTTGTAGTTACATCGAGTTATCGGCATATGAGGGTTGCCTTTCATAACAGTTTGCGCCCAATAATTCATAAATAATAAAATAATAATGAACATGGCTGTATGGTTTTTCCTAATATTCTCCTTGGAAATCAACACACTTCTGCATTCATTTGAACCAATTTTCAAAACACTTTTTTCATTCAGAGGTGGATACCTCCAAAAGGAGCTGTTTAAAGGCTTCAATAGCTTCTTCAGGCGTTGAAAAATGTTAAGTTCGCATTTTTTTGTTTTTTGATATTCGGGAACAAAAAGAAATCCTTAGGTCTCAAATTTGGACTGTAAGGCGGATGACCCATTAATTCGATCTTTTGAATGTTCAAAAGCTCCGTTGTGTGAGCCGATACGTGAGAGCTCGCATTGCCTGGAAAATGATGATTCGTTTTCGGTGATTGGTTTTCCTTAATTCTCCGAAAACTGCTGGCAAACAAATGCTTGGGTACCGCTCTGAATTGACTGTTTTAGTTTCGTAGTTGAATTGACTGTTTTAGTTTCTAGTTTACAGTTGCGACATGACAAGATTTTCCGAAAAATGCGGTTGCGGAGGTGCGTCCTCCGCGAACAACTTTTGTTGCATTTAGCTCATCTTGGAATACACATTGGTCTCGATTATGGGTTTGTTGATGCCGGCTGAGATTCAAGATTCGGCGCCTGTTACGATTTCGTAGTCGTGCTTTGAATCGCCTCAGCTGAATTTTTTCAACATTTTTTTACACCAACCGACACGAGTCCGGTTTTGGACAATTGTCAAATTATGCGGTATTGAAAGAGAACAAATCTTCTTGACGACCAAATGTTTATGCAATATTGATCTCGCGTCATCAGTTGACGCAGGGCATCGATTTTTTCTGGCATAACATCCGATTTTGGAGGGCTTTCAAGAAATTTATCTTGCAAGGATCGATAGCCCCGTAGGAACTCATTGTACTAAAGTTTCACAGTGGCTAAGTGTAATGCTTCAACGCTGAAAATTTAAGTCAGTTAATCAATGCACTGTGGTCCCAATAGTCCACGTCGAAAATTGTAAAAAATCTTCGCATGAAAATTTTCACGAGCTAATTTCAAGGTTTGGCATAGTGCAATAAATATCTAATGCAATAAGCGGATAGTTAAAACACAGAAAAACTGAAGATTTAATCATAATGAAACCCTTATTTGAACTACCGCTAAAAAATTAGTGGTAGTGCAAATTGCCCAACCCTGGTTATCCATCTTTTGGGCGAGATGAATCTTTCAGCTCACTGAAAAGAGAGCAAATAAAGCTTGTAAGTGAAATCGATAAAAATATCGAATTGTAGCTCATCACAGGTAATGTTACAAAGGCGCAAAATATAAAAGGCAACCCACAACACATTAAGGTCCTTTAGTTTCCAAAATTTCATAAAATTTGGAAAAATGTATTAAGTTATGATTCGAACTCCAAAGCTCCCCGCCTACCACCTTTTATTATTACAATCCAGGTAAACACTTTTCTGCCATAAAAAGAGAAGACTTATGTATAAGGACATATTCTATCATACTGGGGTTCGTGTTTAACCGCCATTCGACCAGGTTCGAAATGCTAAATGAATGATTACGAAATTGTGGAAAAAGTGGTTTCCTACTAAAGATCGTGCGTCTTTAGTCACGGAGTTACTAACCCCGAGTGCGTTTATTTATTTATTTATTAATGAGTAAAGAAACGTTTGCAGATAATGAAAAATCTGGTCGTCCACAGAGTGAATTATTCCAGAGAACATTCAGAAAGTACTTGATTTCAGTAGAAACAATAAAAAATGGTCCATGAAAATCGTGGAAATGGAATTGGTAGCTCCTCAGACTACTTTTTTTAATTTTCTTTATTTATTGAATCTTTCTTATAAGAAACTAACAATAAGTTTACAAATCTTATGCACTAGAGTTTCTAGTTTCCAATTTTACGTAGCAGGGAGCCGGAAAGGCCTAGCTTCCAGTCTCACTTAAAGCTTCTGTTTGTCGATCACGACGATTGTGCGCGAATTTTTATTTTTATTTATTTTTTTTATGTGATGGAATTGAATGGTGGGAGTCGGAGAGGCTAAGTTTTCAGTCTCCCTTGAAACTTACTTTACCGTGTCAGGCTTTCTGAACGAGTGCTGCTGAGGCTTGCGTAAGTTTAATTAATTTCCACACCAACTTTTAGACGAGCCGAAATCGATTCATCCTTTAAGAGTTCTGAGTAAATTTCTGACAAAAAGATAAATTATTTCGTTGCTTTATTTACTATATTCATCTAATTTGGCACCTTGCGACTATCATTATTATATACAAGGTGAAGTTCAAAATAAACAAATGGATTTGATGGCGCCATCTTTTAATGAGTTAGTGCGTTGGAAGTTACATCCCTAGTTGACTTCCAGTAAACGTTTGGTGACATTCGGGCATACAAAAGGTCTGTGCACGCTTCCTTTCGCACTAGTTAACTGAGGTGCAAAAATTGCGAAGAATTCAACATTCGAAAGACCTCATTAAAGAGGGAGAAAATACGATAATTTCTTTTACAACATTGTAATTGGTCATAAAACGTGGTGTTTTCAACATGAACCTGAAACTAAGCGTCAAAGTGCCGTATGGAAGGCCCCAGACGAGCCACCACCCAAAAAATAGTTGGGAGAAGTCAAAAATCCAGTCGATGCTCATTTCTTTTTACGATTCCAAGGGAATTGTTCACAAGAAGTTCATGCCAACGGGCCAAACCATCAGTGTAATTTTCTATCTTGGCGTTTTGAAGCGTTTGTTGCATCGCATTCGTCGAATTCGCCCTGAATACCACGAAGAAGGAAGCTGACGCTTATTGCATGATAATGCACCATCTCACCGATCCACTCTTGTGACTGATTTTTTGAATAGAAATCGCATTTTAACCATCAATCACTCACTGCATTCGCCTGAAGTGGCTCCCTGTCACTTCTACTTATTCGGAAAATTGCTTTTGGCCTTAAAAGGAAAACGTTTTGCATCCGTAGAGGCCTTCTAAAAGGCTTGTACCGACATACTGAAGGACATTCCCGTCAATGACCTGAAACACTCTTTCAAAAGCCTTTAGATCGCGCACAACAGTGTATCGAGGCCAAAGGAGACTATTTTGAATAAATAAACTCGAAGTTAGGGGAACAAAGCTCCTGTCCTTTCTATTTTAGCTCAGTCTTGTTTATTTTGGACTTCACCTTGTATTTTTGATATTACTTTCCATGTCTTCTCTTGAATCCGAATTAGTTAATTAATAAATTAATATCAATCATTATAAAATTGCTATTAACTCAGCTTGAGAGACGCTACAGTAGTGAGGTAGCCGTAGACTCAGGTTCAGCTGCAGCATTTCTGTGTGGATGCCATTCCCGATCTTATTATTTAGTCTTGAGCCGTGCAGATAGCCATAGATCCTAGGTCACTGCACTTAGTGTTATCTCATTCACATTCACAGTAGTGTACTCTAGCTTCCAATATGTTCCCGGAAGAGTTCCGAGAATGCATTTTAAGTACCCAAAAGTGAAATCTTTCTAATAAGTATACAACATAGCTTATTTCGGCGTTTTTTTTGTTTTCGTTATGTTTTTTGCTTACAAAAACATTAAATCAGCTTTCTTGTCACTTGACTAAGAAAGAAAGAAAGAAAAATAAAAATAAATTTTTGTTAGACAGCAATTTTTTTAACTCGGATTTTTATATAGAAAACTTTTTGTGGGCAAAGTCGGAAGTAGTATCGCCTATCCATAATATAAAGGGTGTTTAAATTTCAAAGGCCGATGTTGAATGTAAACCACACCTAAACGTCGCGTTTTTTTGCATTTCATTTGACATTTTTCAATTTCAGACTAACTCAATTTGAACCATGGAAAGATACACAATCGAGCAACGCGTTAAAGTTATTCAGGCTTATTATGAAATCAAAATGCATACCGCGCACTTCGTGAAGAAACCATCTTCAGTGATGAGACACATTTTCACCTCAGTGGATTCGTCAATAAGCAGAATTGCCGCATTTGGGCGAATGATAATCCAAGAGTGATTGCCGAAAAACCAATGCACCCACAAAGAGTGACTATTTGGTGCGGTTTATGGGCCGGCGGCATCATTGGGCCGTATTTTTTCCAAAATGAGGCCGGTCAGGCAGTTACTGTGAATAGTGTTCGCTATCGTGAGATGATAACGAACTTTTTATGGCCCGAATTGGAATATGTGGATGTGGACGATAAGTGGTTTCAACAGAACGGTGCCACTTGTCACACAGCTAACGAAGCAATGGCTCTTTTGCGCGAAAAATTTGATGGCCGAATAATCTCACGCTGCGGCGATGTCAATTGGCCGCCAAGATCATGTGATTTGACCCCGTTGGGCTTCTTTCTTTGGGGTTATTTGAAAGAAAAGGTATATACGTCGATAAGCCAGCAACAGTTCAAGAGCTAAAGGATGAGATAATTCGGCACATTAACGGCATAGAACCTCAATTATGCCTCAGCGTCATCGAAAATTTGGACCATCTGATGGAGGTGTGCCGCCGAGGCCGTGGCAGCCATTTGGCCGATATTTTGTCCGATACGTAATTGAGCCATACCAATATTATCATAATAAAGAGAAATGACAATAATTTCCTAAAAAAAATTGTATTTTATTCAAAATCAACACTGTTCCCTGAAACTTAACCACCCTTTATAATATAAGGAGTTATGCTTGAGGGTAGTTTAAAGTTGACCACGGAGTTACTGCCATGATGCGTGAAAATTTGATATTTTTTTAATCTTGGGCTTATTAAAGTTGAATTGTTTAATTTTTCGTAAAAAAAAATTTCAAGTAATTATACATTTTTTTAGAAACTCTTCGACCCATCGAAAAGTGATGTATGTATGTATAAGTACACATTGTTTATGTGGAATTGCATTTTTTTTTTCATTTTCTATAATTCATATTAAGATTGTTTAATTGGTTCGTAAGATATACTAAGTGATAAGTAGTGGAACCAATTTTATTTTTGGCCGAGTAACGGTAAACTGCAAGTAACTTGAAAACATCTCCATAAAAAATGAACTTTTTATGTAATATGTACTTGCACTTATGTATATCAATGCATGTATTTTAGTTGCAGTTCTATACATATGAACGCATGTGTGTGTGTGTTCTCATTTAAAAAATTATATAGCACTGTTAGTAATAGCTGAGCTTAAAAATGCGTCATTCACAACAACATTTCGTTGTAACATTTCGAAAAATAAACATGTATGTATGTATTTGTGCGATTGATTGCACATGCATTTACGAATGTATGTACATATGTACGAATGTGTGTATGCAATTTCTGAGAAGACGGAAGGCAGCATAAATGTGTCTTTTTACTAAAGAAGAAATTTTGTTTACCATCGCTGATATTAAAAATCGAATTACTACCGAATTAAAAACAAAAAACAATTGTAATAGATAAATCAAAGGATAAGTGGCCGACAAGAATTGTGAGCAACAGACCAATTATTCTCAAAAAAATATATATATATGTACATATATATTTGGAAGAATTATACAGATAGGTTACGTGCAGTTGGGTGGCTAAATGTACTTAGATATACAAAAACAAAAATAGATAAAGAGATTAAAAATTAATCATTCAATTCTGTTTCTGAATAACTTTTTACTAAATAAAAATATCTTAGCTGAACTTAACTTTTTTACTTAATAAAAAAAAAAATTGAGTCATCAAAAGCACCTTTTAAACGCGTTTGAAGAGATGTTCTTCACCTCCTTCAGCGAATTCTTCTTAATGGCCTTTATCGACTCAAAGCGGCGAGCGCGGAGTGGCAATTTAAGTTTTGGGAGAATGGGGAAAGGAAAAAGTCACAGTGGGCTAAATACGGTGAATCCGGTGGTTGCTCGATGATATTTGTCGAGTTTTTGGTGAAAAAAGTGTTCACAATATGAGCCTTGTGAGACGGTGCATTATCATCATGCAAGATTCATAAGTTTTCTTTCCACAAATTGGACTCTCAAACGTCGCATAACTTCCAAATAATATTCTTTATTTACCGTAGAACCATTTGAAACGAATTCCGAGTACACAACGCCATGATAATCGAAGAAAACGAGTAGCATGACTTTCACTTTTTACCGACTTTGACGTGGCTTTTTGGGTGTTGGGTTTCGGTTCATGTGGATAGCGCCATTCAGCCGCCTGTTGACTGGCTTGCATGTCAAACTCATATACCCACGTCTCATCGCCTGTTACGATGCGCTGGATAAACGTTGGGTCCGAACTCACTTGCTCAAGCATGTCTTCAGCGATCTTCTTCCGATGATTTTTTTGAAAGAAATTCAACTCTCTTGGAAGGAGTCGAGCAGCACCGCGTCTCATGCCCAATTGATGGTGTAAAATGTTGTGAATTGATTCGTGAGACATGCTAAGGTCTCGAGCTACCTCCCTCAAACTTAAATGATGGTTTTGCAGCACCATTTCCATGACTTTGTCGACGTTTTCATTCGTTGAAGACGTTTATGGGCGACCAGATCGGGGCAAATCTTCCACGACTTCTCGGTCCTCTTCTGCAATAGTCTTATACCACTCGTAGACCAGTGTTTTTGGTAAAGCTCACTCAACATTTTCAACGAAAATCCGTTCAAAACACAAAGACAAATTCTTTGTTTGATATTTTTATCCATAGTGAAAATCGCAGAGCACACCTGCGGTTGACTGATATAATTAAATGCCCAAAAACAAGCTAATCGACAGATCACGCTCAAACTATAGAGGAAAGTGGTACCAATATTCCAGCAAAAAAAATTAGACATATGCGTAACGCGCGCTTTTTAAATGAACAATTCCCGATATTTTTTTTTTACAGAATGTATACTGCAGCTGTCTACTTCGCAAGTGCCAAAGTGAAATAGCACGCCACTTGCAAAAATTATAAATCTTCGATAGGGTGATTAATTTTGCGCCACCTTGTAGATGCCTGCATATAGTACTTAAGAACCATGATGGAAAGAATAATCATTCTTGCTTAAGAACGGGCTTTGCAATGCAATTTCAATTGAATTTCAATACATGAGACTTGTAGATTGTCTCACTCTTCTCAAATTGGATGTGCGAAAATGCTTTTGAAGTTTGAAGAGCATCAACTACCAACGGAATACATTTTCTTAACCCTGGAAAGTCTTTCTTAGGTTTTGTGCATTCACCTCATCCTATTACGTGACGTATTACAAATCAATATAAAAAGTATTAAAAGGACATATGTACATATGTATGTAGTACATAAATATTGTCCACAATAGATTTTATTTTTAAATTAAGTTAATTAAAATACAATTTTTAGTCAAAATTAAATGAAATATATATGTATATACCGTTAAATCGCTTTTATATTATAACTTAAAAATTAGAGCAAAACAAACGACGAAAGCATTCGAAAGCTTTGAAATAAGAACATGCGCCGTCGTTTTGACGAAGGCTGACGGTCCAGGGTTAATAAGGATCGCCACAGTGAGACGACGCAACAACGCAATGGCCCTACAACAAATCATACATACTTACATATGAACCTTAGTAGGAGTGTGTGCACATACAACTACATGCACACTTTTCGCGTCCAAAGCCAGAGTGAATACGAGAATTCAACGGACAAGAAAATAACAAATCGCGCTGTTGAAGCAAACAACCCACGGGTACGAGTATCGTGACGAAAAATCGTCTATATACATACAGCCATACATACATACATACGCATACATTTGTATATAGTCAAATGTACAAAACGTACACATTTGCGGATATTTGTGAGTGTATGCTGCACATATGTGACTCGTTTACTCGGTGTGGAGAGTGAGCAAATTTAAAGGCACGTCAATGTTGAGAAATTTTCAGTTGAATTTGTGCATTGGTGCCGATTGTTTCGGATTGTTTTAGTTCGAAAACATAGAACACACTTAATTTTAGAAAAAATAAACACATAAATGTGATTTTGGCGCGGCACCTTAAGCACTAGTGTACAGTGTATTTTTGTATGACGGAAAATAAATTTATATAAAAAAAACTAATAAATATTTTAGTAGAAATCAAAGTGCAATTAATTTATATATACCTACAACTATATATTACTTTAGTGAATGAAAGAAATAGTTAACAGTAAAATATTAATTGAAAACTAGCAGTTAAAAGGTAATAAACAGCACTAAAATAATAAACCACGTTTTAAATATTCATATGGGTGTTGATATTTGAAAATAGAATTATCTGTAGGGTGACATGTTAGGAGCAGATGTGGCCGTAGCGTGATTGTTGGGGGATATACAAAATGAAAAAGAAAAAAAGAAATTGGGTGGATGAGAAATGTGTTTCTTGGTAACCGGTCGGAAACGAAAATAACAAAAAAAAAAAAATTAAATAAAAATACACGAAAAACGAAAATAAAATATACATTTTAGCTGGGTGCTTATGTACCTACATACATACATACATATGTGCGAAAGCAGTGAAAATAAATTGTTTTATATACTCTTTAAAGTAATAACGTTGAAAATAAAATAAAAGTTATTAATAAATTTTCTAAATATAGAAAAAAAACCTGCGTGAAATGAAAAAAAAATTACTGTAACATTTACATATGTGGGGTTTGAAAAAGTTTGACACATCGTCATATATGTTTGTACGTATATATGTTTCAGTGCTTTGAGGAACGGCTAGCAATTTAAAGATAAATTATACAGATGCACATACATATATTAAAAAACAAAAATCGTGAGCACAAAACTTCAAATAAATTTTCTCCGATAGAATCTCTGGGCCAGCAATGTTAAATACTTTTCAAACTCTTTGGCCCTAGTCAGAAATATGAAGCTTAAAAATAAATGCAAATGTGAAAAACTATTTATCTGCTATAAAACAGTAATTTTTTGCAGTGTTAAATAAAAATTTAACTAAATAAAGGAAGAAAAAAAAAACAATTTTTAGACCTTCAGGCGAGTTTTTCATGAAATTAAGAAAAAATTAAGTTTTAATATTGAGCAGTAAACCTCAAGTGAGTTTTTCAAGAAGGAATCATTTAAGGAAAAAGTGTTTAATTAAAATAATTTTTGAAGTATTAGTTTTTCGATTTTCAAAAATTTCGATTTAAAAATTAAGTTTTAAGACAAAAAAGTTACGTTTTGCCATTTTAAATAAAAATTTAACTAATAAATTAAGAAAACATTTTTTTAAATACCAAAAACCCTCAAGCGAGTTTTTCAAGAAGGAAACATTTAAGAAAAAAGTTTTTTAATTGAAATATTTTTTGTTTTTTTGTTTTTTTTTAATTTACAGTGTTACATAAATTAAGAAAAGTAACATAAAACAGTAATAACAGAAGTTTTAAATAAAAATTTAACTAATAAGTTAAGAAAAAAAATTATTTTGAATAACAGTAAACCCTCAAGCGAGTTTTTCAAGAAGGAAAGAGTGCTTAATTGAAATAATTTTTGAAGTTTTTATTTTTCGATTATCAAAAATTTACGACCTTACATAAATAAAGAAAATTAACTTTTAACATAAAAAAGTAACGTTTTGCCGTTTTAAATAAAAATTAAACTAATAAATTAAGAAAAAAAATTGTTTTGAATAAAAATAAACCCTTAAGCGAGTTTTCAAGAAAAAACATTTAAGAGAAAAGGGTTTTGAATTGAAATAATTTTTGAAGTTTTTGTTTTTCGATTTTCAAAAATTTACAGTGCCACTAAATTAAAGAAAAATTAACTTTTAATACAAAAGCCTTTTGAGTAACAATAAACCCGCAAGCGAGTTTTTCAAGAAATTAAGAAAAAACTAATTTTTAACATAAAAAGTAACTTTTTGCTGTTTTAAATAAAAAATTTTATTAAAAAAATTAAGGAAAAGACAATTTGTTAGCAACAATAAACCATCAAGCGAATTTTTCGTGAAGAGAACATTTAAAAGAAAAATAATAATTATTTTTGAATTTTTTTATTTAATTTGTTTCAAAATTTACAGCGCTGGTATAGTAAGCAATGCGAGTATAATAAACTTCGTTACCTACATACCTCCCATACTACCCATTTCCCGCAGCATAGCTCATTAACCTAAAGTTTGCCCCATTTGCATACGAATCGTTTGCTTTTGTGTTAATGAAATGCAATAAAATTAAATGGGAATAAATATTTAATACTCTGAGTTTATGCGGTGTCTGACTATTTTACAATTTTAATTAAACTACAATAGAATCCAAACGATTTGTTGAACGAAAGGCGAAGAACGCTATATAATATATTTGAATATGGGGGTTTAATCAATAAGTGCTCATTTTATGATATACATAAGTACTTCAGAGAATCTTCTAATTTCGCCACTAACAGAAGGGGTCACGCAAGAATTCTAGACGAATACCCCTTCCTACATCAAACGATAGACTTTTGTAGCTCAGCAGAGGTGCATTTAAACATATCCTTTACCACAACTTTCCCAACGAGAGAAGATTGGGGCAATGGGGTAATGGACAATAGAAGCGGAATCAGCATCTATACTGATGGTTTCAAGATTAATGATCAAGTAGGCGGAGGTCTTCATGCTGAATGAATGAATGCCAACATCTCATTCCGGTTATCGGATCACTGCAGTGTATTTCAGCTGAAATTTTGGCTATCAGGGAAGGCCTGCTAGCCCTAATTAAAAGTAACCTCATCACAAGAGATATAAACATATATTCAGATAGCCAATCGGCCCTAAAAGCTTTAAAATCGCCTAATATTAACTCGAAGACAGTAAAAGAATGTATCGACGTTTTGACAGAACTAACACAGTACTTTATAATAAACCTGCCGGGTCATAGAGACATAGAAGGCAACTGCAAAGCAGATGAACAAGGGTAGAGATTGGGTACCACATTACCGATCCAACCAGAACAAGGCGAACATACTTATACCTTAAGCAACTTGTAAGATGCTTATATGTAGATAAACACACTATCAGAGCTGCCAACAGGCTGTGTTCTCAGTCCCTGACCTGTGCAACAAGTAGAATGACGTGGCCAGAATGGAACATGGGCCGCACAAACCGACTATTGAAACTAAACAGGAAAAACGTGAGAAATCTTCTTGGGGTCCTAACAGAGCATTGCCTGATTGGCAGGCATGCCAGTAGACTCTATAACGACTATTGCAGAAGGTGTAACGACATTGAAGAAGAAGAGACTATAGAACACTATCTATGCGGGTGCATGGCTCTGGATAAAAGAAAGTTCAATATTTTAGGAAAAAGCTCCCTGAATAACTTGGCAGCAGTAGCCAATATAAAAATATCAAGCCTTGCTAGATATATTAAAGCCACAGGTTGGTTCAATGAGGACAATGTAGAGTGAGGAGAGGGGACAGCCCTGGTGGTATCACAATGGGCCTACAGCAGGCCTAGGTGAGTCAATCGACAACCACTATGTATACCTACCTACCTATATAAATACTAGGATATCAGCATTTACATGTGTATATATAAATTGGTATACAGTAGGTTCTGTTTTTATGCGGTAGATACGTTCCGCAAGAAACAGCATAAAAAAAAAACAGCATAAAAAAAGCTACTAGTTCTATAGTAAAACTATAGATACGTTTCAAATGCTAAAACCGCATAAATCTGAAATAATCGCATAAAAAAGGGCACTAGTCCCATATTATTACTATAGATACGTTCCATAGACCGCATGAATCTGAAACAATTAAATAAAATCGCATAAACAAAATATTGTATCTTTGAAAATTATATCTTTATATATCTTCCATACTTGTAGGGTTAGCATTTATGATGTAATCTATGATGAGTTTTTGCTTAGCTGGTTTAGAATCTTGTTTATATGTACAATTCCCGATAGGTCGACATGCATTTTGTAATTTAAAAAAAAAACCGCACTATTTCAAAACCGCATAAAAAAAAGCCGCATAAAAACAGAACCTACTGTACATGTATTAAAAAGGTGGCAACATTATCGGTCGTTAAATAGTCTGCAGTTGTTCAATCATCCCAAGGAAGAAGTCAAGTTATCGAAGTTGTCGAAAGTAAAACGAGTCAAGTGGTAAAGTAGCCGCCGAAATAAGAAATCGAAGTTGTGCTTTTCTCTTGCAGTTGGCAAGGCGCCAAGAAATCGTTTAAACCAATTTTGAGTACGCATAATTTCTTTTGAAATATTGAATTGTTAAAACATTCCTTTAACACTTTTATATATCGCATTTGATCATTCTTTGTATTTCATTAAACATTAGTTATTTGAAACAAAAATAAACATTGATAGCATTGAAATTAGCACTGCAAGTATGTAATAATAATAGCACTCGTGTCCTTGATAGCTGCTTAGGCCACGCCTCTTTTCCAATTTGTGGTATGCGCTCTGATACAATTTTAGGTCGTCTCTCAAGGGTTGATGATTAATATGGGAAACTTTCTTGGTAGAAATATCATATAATATATTTGAAGATTTATCATGGCCTGCGACATAACCAGTGTTATCACTGAATCCAGTGATAGTGTGTTTTTCGTAGATTCTATGAAAAAGCATCATTGAGTTCGAGTGGCTTTGTAGAGTGGCTTCACAGATTTTGTAAATTTTTCTAAGAATTTTGTACCATGTTTTTTGGTTGTCGGAAAAAAGTTTCAAAATAAAATTCAGAAGAAAAAACAACTTTTATTTTGCCAGTTATTAAATTTAATAAATGCCGTTTTTTAAGACATTTGCTTGCACTTAGGTGATAACAAGAACTCTTAGAAACGAAGTTTTTGAATTTCATTCATTAACGACGACCTCGCAACATTCGGCAAGCATAAATGATAATTTTGTGATATTTTTAATCGGAAATTTTTAACAAACCTGAAAGTTAAAACTTGCAAAATTTAATATTTTAGCTACCAAAAATTTTCCTTACAAAGTTTCATCCATTTCTCGTGGGTCGAAGGCATCTTTCAATGTTTGCCGCTGAATTTGAAATATTCTTAAACTTTGCTGCCTTTTTTCATTTTTTAAGCTAAAATTTGTTTGTTCATTTCGTGCCAGCTGGTGTGGAGACATCTAAATTTGGCATTTGAGTTTTGCAGCACTTTTTTCGAGTTTACACGGGTTCAGTGTGATAGCAAATTTTTCGTAGTCGTAACGGAAGGTTGTAGTCGTAACTTTTCTACGATAGTCTCAGAATACATCACTGTGCCCCCGGCAAATACTTAAGTAAATTAAAATATATACTTATTAAGTAAATAACTTATTGAAAAATCTGATATAAAATGTATACCCATAAACTTAACCTTGAAAACAAGCCTCCAGTTTTTTATATGGAAATCCAAATTTTTTATAAATAATCAAAGAGCAGGCGCCGTATATGTGTATAACAGGCATTCGGTTGAATCGGGTTGGAAACCCACTGTAAGCAATGAAACATCGAATGACAGCCGTTTGGAGGCGGCATAAAAGTGTTGGGCTTTAAACTGTGGCCTAACAATAGGCGGCGGTTTTTTCTAGAAGATGTTCTCTTGACTGTAGGTTCCTCCATTTGTGGAACAACATCAAGACGCACACCACAAATAGGAGGAGGAATTCGGCCAAACACCCAATAAGGGTGTACGCGTCAAAAATACGTTTTTCTCGTTTTATAAGGAAAATAAGGTGGTGTGTATATTTTTCATGCTGCAATCTAAAGTTAAGACATTTCTAAAAAAACCTGATCCAACAAACTCTTTTTGAAATTTTACTAATAGGACGCAAAGACCTTAAATTTAAATCGCTCTCAAATCGGAATATTCGAAAAGAACTTGAAATCTGAGAATTTACGAAAACGTCAGCAATTATACTAAGCTTATGGTGAGTTTCGTAGCCAAATGTGCAGAAAAAATATCTTTGTGTTTGAGGATGTGAACCCCAAAAGCGCCCACCGGATCCGCCTTCAAATTTAGTTAGGTATGCATGTGTTATTGGATAAATACATATCTACGCATGCAACAAATGATTTTCCACGCCAAGTTAGTGGGCTTGTCATGCATATGGTGCGTTGCGAATTTTTGTAAACATACACACACACATGCATATCTAAATATGTTATTATCTCGAGAGAGATACTACATATTTGCAAATTCAAATACATACACATACATATATATATATATACTTAGATATTATATACTCGCTTTTGTGTAGCCAATTAGATATTCTCACATCGCCAAAGTTACGGTTTCCATATATAAATGTGCGAATCCATGATTTTGCATTAGGGTGCTCTTTGCTTTACCCTATGGATTAAATTGAGACTAGAAAGTAAATACATCAAGATCATCATCAAGATTGAGATCAAATCTTTATCATAGGAATTGTCACCAGACTCGATCTGTGGTCAATAATAGCACGCTTAGTGTTCCAAGTGCGTTATTGATTTAAAGATAATGTAAAATACAAGTAAAATTAAGGCGAAGCACTTCAGCGTCCTCTTGTCTCTACTGTTCGTTTGCCTATACAGTGGGATCGCCATAACTCTCAATCCAAAAGACCACCAAATCGTTATGAGCTATCGCGATTTTCGAGTTAAAGGACGCCATCAACTGAGATTTCAAATTATAAAGCACTTTTGCAAAATCAAAAGTAAGAGTATCGATTTGCGTTTTTTTACTATCTTAATTACTAGTCATAGAGCATTTTTGCCAGACACGAATAACTAGAAAAAAATTAACGAAATCGTTCGGCTGAAAAAAAATACGAGTTATCGAGGAGACCAAGTTAGATATATTTGGTTGAACTCTGTAAACTTGAATCATTCAATAAATTTGACATTCTCAGCTTTGAGTAGTAAAACAGCCAAAAAAAATAAAATCACTGGAATCAAAAATCGATGACCTTCGAAAATTTGTATGTTCGAGTTATCCAAGAGCCGAACCTTGTGACAAATTACAGCGAACTTGCGAGTTATCGTGATTCCACTGTATGCAAAAATGTCAATGTCCGTTGTTTTTGAAATCTCATTAAGCCCTCGTTAAGTTTAAGAGGAGTATTCATTATTCGTTCGTAGTCTGTCAATTTACTACATACAGTGAACCAAAAAAAGAAAACAAACAAGTGGTGTACAGGTTTTTTTGGCTCATTATTGTACTTATACATCGGAGATGTTATATTTTGTTTTTAATTTTGTATTTCGTACGATCGGTTTTAGTTTAGTGGACCTGATGTAAGATCGAAAATGAAAAATTCATTTTACTTAGCGAAATGTTCAAATTACTTGAACTTACTAAATTAAAAAAAAAAAAAACAGAAATATAGTCACTGTTACGAATGTTACTGGGCTTTTTTAGAACATTACTAAATATTTTTGAAAATGATATATTTCAAATTTTTGGCTTCACGTCATTAACATTCTAAACTTTGAGCAGTAAGAACTGGAATCAAAAATCGTTGACTTTCGAAAATTTGGATGTGCTTAATGTACTTATACATACATATTCGAAGCATGCAATTGAAGTTAGGGAACATGGAACGTCGAAAATACTTTTAATAACAATAAATGACGCTTGCTTACACCCTTTGTTGGTTGTACGGCCGACCTCCTTCTGCTTCCGGTATGCTCCTGGATGTGTCTCTACAAATCTACAGTTTTATGCCCCCTCCGAACGGCAGGTGGTTTGTTATGAGCAGCTTTTCCATGGCAGAAATACACTCGGCGGTTTCCCATTACTTGCCGAGGGGGCGACTGCTATTGGAAACAACTTTTTCCACCATTTGATGTTTCATGGCAGGAGTTTTGAGTTCGGTCACAAGCCAACCGTTCGGCCAAAAATGGTTTTGTTTTATATTTTTTTGTGGGATTTTTTTTTTAGAACTTCGTGGCGTAAAACCTATAAAAAAATCATTTCGTAGTAATAAAGGGATTTCCAGCGAAATCTCTATAGCATCGGAGTAAAGTATAAACTTTGCTCATTTACTTTCACTTTGTACTGCGCGTTCGTCGTCTAAGAACATGGCATTGACAATTCGTGACCTTGGTATTTTCATTTGATCCTTCACAACTTTCTTATTTATTAATCGATTTTCTTCATTAAGAGCTGGATTTTTTCTCAAAGGATAGTCCGCATTGCATTATACAGTTCATTAATTTTTATTTATTATTATTATTTTTAGTGTTTTTGCTATTTTTTTTTATTTAAAAATATTAATTTTTATTTTGTTTCTTAAAAAAAAAAAGGAAATATGTGTCCCGACTCCCCTATTGCGAATGTCGACTGACAATAGATAAAGGACTATTGAGCAATTATCGATTATCGAGGCTATTGTGAGTGTCGATAGCTCGATAAATCTTCGACTGTTAACAGTTTTCAATCGCTTATTGCTCTACAACAATTTCTAAAAATATGATGTTTGCATCGATCCACCAGGAAATACAATTGGAATCAGCGACTCGCAAGATAAATTGAGAAGAAGCACTGGTGAGCAGGCAGCTTGGCGGACGATTGTGAAATGATCGAAAATCAAGAACCTGAATTACCTGAAGCAACGTCTATTTATTTGTTTTTTGTTAAAAAAAGATTTTTCACAAAGTAATAAAACGTAAATCAAATTCCGCAAAAATGTTAACAAAGTGACAGGTGTTTACAATTTGGATGACCGTTCACAATAGAGCAACTTTTTTCCATCAAGTCACACTATACAAAAATAGGATAGACGCGATTCAATCGGCTAGAGTCTATTCTACCGCCAGTCGATATTCGCAACAGGGTTATGAAATTGTTAATCAATTTCCCAGAAACGAACACACCTGAAAGCGATAATTGAAGTATCCTCTGTTTATGGGGGATCTTGTTATCTCACATATGCTACAATTTGTTCTAACAAACTGGTTAGTAAAATGCAAATGATTGAGTGGAATCACTTTTTTGGTTTGTGGCTGAATAACGGTAACTTGCAAATATTTCGAAAACTTGCCCATAAAAAAATCAACATGAGTTTTGGAATCTGAGGGTGACTCTGCATAGGAATTGAATAGTGGCATCTGGTGGCCATTTTTGCTGTAAATGAGTGTAATTATCAGGTAGAACCAAAAGAAAAATCCCATCCTCTAATTTTCGGGAAAACTGCAAATAATTTGCACTTGTAAGGATGACCCTAATGCATGTGCATACATATGTATTCATTGGGTTAATAAGAAATAGATTTGCTTAATTTGTAAAGATATTGCCTGATATTCATTCGGTCTCAATCAATGTGCACACATGCACGCACATCTGTGTATATGTATTTGCATGCTATGTGGGTTGCAAGGCGCAGTAACTTACATAAAAATGCACTTGTATGTATATAAATTTATTTATTGCTATTGTTAAAAAATATTTTTTTTCCAAATCATGTCATTCTGCATTGTTGCATTACATTTTATGTATGATTTTCATACAAGTATGCGCATATGTACATACATACATATGTATGTTTGTATGAATAAGTTTATACTCATTTACCAGTAACGTAACTTGGTTGTTTTTGCTCTATTTTGTGCTATTTTGCATTCATTTTTAAGTAGTTTTTGTTCTTGTTTTTGTTTGCTACCTTGAACGTAGTATTTAATTCCTACTGATGTTGTCACAGAACGTGGCCTTTTTGCAAGTTATGCAACAACAACATTTTTTTTATCGACACCCTGGTGATTAGAACGCTGAAAACGTGTTTCATTATTTAGTAAAATTGTCTTTCGACAACTAAATTTCGCCTTAAAAGCCAATTATATGAGATTATTATTGAAACTGAAGCTATTAATTATGTATTTGGATTGAAACTTTTAAAATATTTTTATTTTTATTAATATTTATTAAATAAAAAAAATTTTAATAAAATTACCAACAGCCTCTATATAACCAATTTTTTTATGTACATCTGTTTTCGCGGTGAGATCAGCGCAAAATAAAGCAAAGTTTTTATTTTTTATTTTAATTTTTATTTTTTTTGTTTTTTATAAAAATATATTTCATAAAACCTTATAACTTTAGCTTTCAAACTTCGTACTAAATTTCAAAAAAATTCAACAAATTCTTATCAAAATTTCAAACGTTTAGTCAGTATATTTGAAAGATTTTGGACCTGCAGTTTTCTAGCCCATTAAATTTTGTTACAATGTTGTGCCAGCTCCAAAGTCGTGTTGGTTAGTATTGTTTTTACATTTGCCAACAGTCTCGTGCATTTTCTCCAAATAAAAAAAATTGGCATTCGTTAAATGGAGCTCACAATGACAACTATATATGTACATTTTAGGTACAGCTATCTGAATAGATAGAAACCCTTGCTTTTTGCAAACAGAAAGGAAATGAGGGGGTGGTACGACCAAGGAGTTGAACCTCTTTGTATAAGTATAATAGAACACTACGTTCGTACATTCACATATGCAGTGATTATCAATAAATGTACGAAATTAATCTACCCGTTTACCTGCAATATGTTGACAATCAGCTGCCAAGATTGTTTTGAAAGGTCTTTCTTCACAGAAATTGGTTTGATGGAATATTTTATTGTTTTTGGTTTGAGTAATTATTATTGATGAAGTGAAGAAAAAGCAAATAGAGAGTGTAGACCATGGAAGGAAGTCCGTAAATGAATATCTATTCCGAAAAAATTATGGCAACAATACTCATGCGAAATTCGATATAGGGAGTTAAGTTCGAGAAAGCAGATAATAATCTGAAAGTAGATAATAATCTAGTTATATGTGAACCTATTATAAGGTAGTTACATAAAGCGCAGTTTGAGAAAAACACGCAGATAACATCTCACCATCAAAATACAATTTCGACTACCATTCGGTTCGTTCCGGGTTTAAAGTACGTGAAAGATCAGAATATATGTAGGAAAATCGATTTTTCGTCAGTGGTTCTAGTTTTTTTGTGATTTTTGTTGTGTTTACTAATACAGAAGTCCTGTCAAGTATTTGTAATATTCTTGCGGCCGGTGAAAATTAAATAGCAAATATTTTTCTTTTTATTTCGGGTTAGCTACTGCTTAGTTTTCACAGTTCTTTAAGTTGATATTTAATGATTTCATTCAAAATTTTGTTTTTATTTTTTTTACAGTTAACAGCAAAATGTCCAACACGGAGAAAAAAGGTCTCAACAAAATCAGAGGTATGTACATACATACAAATACTTATATATCTTAAATATGTTTATTTACATAAATCGGGGGCTGGAAAATAATTTGACAGCGACCAAGCAAGTAGATGTCAGGTTCTCGAATATATTATTATGTCAGAGAATGGAATATATATATATATTATTGGCGCGTACACCTTTTTTGAGTGTTTGCCGAGCTGCTCCTCCTATTTGTGGTGTGCGTCTTGACGTTGTTCCACAAATGGAGGGACCTACAGTTTCGAGCCGACTCCGAACGGCAGAAATGCACTCGGAGGTTTGGCATTGCCTGCCGAGGGGCGACCGCTATTAGAAAAATGTTTTTCTTAATTTTGGTGTTTCACCGAGATTCGAACCTATGTTCTCTCCGTGAATTCCGAATGTTAGTCACGCACAACCCATTCGGCTACGGCGGCCGCAGAGAATAGAGTAAAATAATATTTAATAACTTTTCAAAATGACCTAGAATGAACTACTACGGACAGCTGCAGTATACAAACAGGCAAGCAATGGGTCAAAACAAAATTTCCATGTCTCAAAATCCTTTGTTTTTATTTAGTAAAAAAAGTATAAAGTAAATTTGAATGATTACTTTTGCGCCAACTTCTACTCGTAGAATATCGACAAATAAAGGGTTTTCCAATAAGAGGTGTTATTTTGATAGTCAAAGCAAAATGCTATTTTTTAATATAAATGATTGGATGTTTATTTCATTATAAAGAGGAAGATATGCCGTTAATAGTGGGAAATAACATCAGGCTAATGACTACCGCAACCACGCTTACAGGACAATATCCTTTTCATGAAATTTTCCCTAACCGAATTGCTAAGTGGCTGCCCTATGTCCTCGATAGCCTCACAAATTCCATCTTAGAGGTCTTGAATGGACCCTTGGCTGTAGGCATAGATCTTCTTTTTCACGTAATCCCAAAGGAAAAAGTCACAAGGTGTTAAATCACCAGATCTCGGTGGCCAATTGTGATCACCTCTTCGAGAGATAACACGGTTCGGATACTTTTCCCGTAAAAGATCAATGGATTCGTTGCTTGTATGGCAATAGCGCCGTCTTGTTAAAAATAAACGTTGTCCAGATCAATACCATCCAATTCCGGCCACAAAAAAATCGTTAATCATCTCTCCTGTTTAACACCTAACACCTGTTATTTATAATTTCGAAAAGGCGAGTATTCCCCGCTGTTTGAAGGACTAAGCAAGCTTAAGATAAACCGATAAAAGCCATCCTCAATGACATATGGATGTTTGCAGAAGAGTCGACATGCTACAATTTTAAGGCACTTAGCATAGCTAACTTTTCTGCATTATGCTAGATTTACGAGGCTATGTGTCAGTCTCTGAAATCATATCTACATTGAGAAAACACCATGGATATGATATCCATAGAATAATTAGCAGATCATCTTATTTATTACCTATGGATATTATAAGCACGTTGGAAAGAATACAGAGGGTGTGGCGAACATCAGAGCGTTAACCAGCTTTCAGCGATTTTGAACGAATCAGCTGATTTGCTGACGTAACAGAGGATGAGACAGCGAGTTGTTTAAAACAGAGATTGTGTTGGTGATATACCACAAAATTAATCAGCGCCGCCAATGCCCATGTTGCCAACTGAACAACGAATGATTGGGCGAGTGCTACGATTTCGCAAAACTTCGCATAACTTCTTGCAACTTCGCACAACTTCAGAACACTTAAGGCTGATTATGCTTCGCATACAATCGTATATAGAAATCAGTATTTCTTAAACAAATTATCATATGATCTTTACAATTTTCTAGTATTGATTAATATAATAATAAAATAATATGCTTTTCATGCAAGCCTGCATGACCTTAAAAATACGTGTGAAATGAGCGGGCGCAATTCTACTGCCGAATCCCCTATGACGTAGCAGTCAAAGTTATTTTCACAATTCTGCTTCGGATGACCAAACCTTGTAATCTATCATCCTGGTATTGTAACCATATTTAATGATTGGCATATAAATTAAATTTGATAAGTGGTTAATAAATATTTATATGGCACCTATAGTTAATGAATGGGACAGACAGGATTATTGAGTTCTATTTATGTGACCTCAATCAGTGCATCAAATGTGTAGCAAATAAAAAAAAAGCTCACGCTAAAAAAATCGAAACCAGCGTGAAAAACATCGATTTTCGAATACTTTTGCTAATTCAAGTAGTATGCGACGAATACGCTGCTCTTTTTTACCACTCCCAAATATCAAAATACGTCATTTATTCCACCCATTTCGGCGCACTTCGTTAATGCTGTTGGTGTCGCCTTGCGTGAACATCTTTAATATAAACATCAAACAAGTGGAAAAGTGCTATATAAAACAAAATTTGCAAAATGACACTTGTGGAGCCGATACACACTCACATCCATCCGTACATAATTACTACCACTACTACGACAATTTAGGAATGTGTGTATATACTGGTGTATCCATAAAAATATGTATGTACTATATGTTATTGCTTTTATGTATTTTACTTGTAGAAATACATGAGCTTTTGCGCATACATTGGGTGATCCAAAATGTTCTGTAAGAAAGTTGCACAGATTTCAAATATTTTAGAATGTTTTTTCGAGCATCTTCAAACGCAAAAATTAATGAATGAACAAAACATCTCCTTTCTAGTGCACTATAGTGTGACATAACGCGAAACGTAGCAAAAAATATATTGAAGGCTATATATGTGTGTTAGCAATTGGTAACCGAACTTTTAAGGCCACCCGATATGTATGTATTTCATGTAAAGAGAAAGCTAAGATCCTGAATTTTTATGTACATATACAAGCACTTGCTCATATTATATACAGTCTTGTGCAAAAGTCTAACAACCACAACTACCAATCTGCAAACTCAGAGCCAGTTTTAGAGTCCTGCAAATGTTATGCCTCACTTAATGTCGTGCAATTGTGTTTTTGGAAGTTTCATAAAGCAGGAGCACAATCATGATAGACTTTACCAAATTTCGGAGGTATGACTTGAAAAGCAATAGACATACATATGTAGACACTTTATGGTAGGTGAAGATTTTTGTTGAAGATTTGTCGTTGTTGAAGATATAGCCAGCCGAACTCTAACATCAGATTTTGAAATTTCATGTACATATAACATATTTCTCAAGTATAAGGGGTCCTTCAAAAGTGACACCTAGATTTCAGTAGTAAATAATTCTTAGACGTTACATTTCTTATTTCATCGTTGCCATTTGTTAAGTGGACAGATGTACAACTTTATACGACAGAATAACGCGTTAAAGTTATTAAAACTTATTATGAAAATGGTCGCTCTTTAAGAACAACATATCGTGGTTTGTTCGGTGGAAATATCATTACAAAATTTGTGGTTTGTTTGGTGAAAATAATCGTCCGAATGAGCCGACAATTCGAAGGTTGGTGAAAATTATATGTGTAATTCTTAAGAGCCGTATTTTGACAGACTATAAAAAATACGACAAAATGAGTTTGGTTTATCAAAATACGCGTTCAGGAAGGCCACCACGCTACTCAGTGGCATGACCTATAAAAGTCGCCCTGCGCCAAAGAAGTAATTGATTCCGAACCATGCAAAAAAATGTATAGTAAATGCTTGGTATAGATTTCATCGCCTTTGAATACTTAACCAACAGAAAGCACATTCCAACTTGTTTCTAATACATGACGATGCGTGTGTCGCACAGTGGAGAAGAAGTTAGAACATTTAAGTCCTAAATTAGGTATAGTGGTGCACTTGCGGATCTGAATATTATTGAGATTGCTGAAATGTTTTATAGAATCATGTTGCCATCCGGAATCCTCCCATATTTCTTAATGAAGAAACTTTTAACTGATGAGCGTAATTGAAAGATGAAAGGATGGTCCAAAGAATTAAAACGTATTTAAAAGAAAAATAAAATTACGATATTGCTTTTAACTGAAACGCGTTCTTAAACCATTATGCGCGCTAAAATTGGCACGTACTCGTACACTTTTTCTGAGCTCGAGTAGCTGTTAATAAAAAATATAAAAATTTTTAGTCTCATAACTTTTATTTTTAAAATCTCACTCTCATTTTCATAATATATCTTATTAGCTCTAAGCTTTACTCCCTTATATAAACTACATATTGGGTTGGCAACTAAGTAATTGCGGGTTTTTTTTAGAAAATCAAAGACAATTTTTTCATTTAACTTTTATAACTTTATTCTGTAATGTATTGCCCATTTTGATCAATGACCTTTCGCCATCTTTCAGGCAGCATCATAATCCCACGTTCATAAAACTTCTGGTTTTTATTAGTAAAAAACCGAATCAGGTACGATTTGACCTCATCATCATTATTGAAGTGTTTACCATTCAAGTAGTTTTGTAAAGATCGAAACAAAAAGTAATCAAATGGTGCAAGGTCAGGACTATATGGTGCATGTAGCAAAATATCCCAACCAAGCTCCAATAATTTTTGCCGAGTGGCCAAAGATGTGTGTGGCTTTGCATTGTTATGCTGGAATACAATACTTTTTCGATTTGTCAATTGGGGCCGCTTTTCTTCAACTGCATTGTTTAAATTTGTTAATTGTTCAATGTAGACATCAGAATTGATCGTTCGATTGGGTGGTAAGAGTTCAAAGTACACAGCTCCTTTGTAATCTCAACAAACTGATAAGAAAACCTTCTTTTGATGAATATCAGCTTTTGATGTTGTTTGAGTTGGTTCATCTGGCCTGCTCCATGATCTTTTCCGCTTGATATTGTTGTAAACAACCCATCTTTCATCGCCAGTTATCAGTCGTTTTAAAAATAGATAATTTTCATTATGTTTCTTTAGCAAATCGCAGCTGTTAATGTATTGCGTTAAGTGCGTTTCTTTCAGCTCGTGAGGAACCCATGAGTCGAGTTTTTGAACATAGCCAAGTTGTTTTAAGTGATTTTCAATGCATGTACAGGTATGTGATACATGAAGCTTCTCGGCAATCTCACTTGTTGTACTGTGACGATCCGAATCGATTATTGCTTTGATTAGGGTGTCATCAACTTCAATTGGACGACCAGAGCGTTTTTCATCTTTGAGTGATAAATCACTAGAACGAAATTTGGCAAACCAATTTTGACACTGCCGTTCTTTTAAGGATTCGTCGCCATAAACAGCACTGAGCTTGCGATGCGCTTTTTCCCTTTGCGGAAATAAAAAAGCAAAATATGACGAAAATGTTCCTTTTGATTTTCCATTTTTTAATGAACTCCGGAAACCACGCAACCGATCTTTTTTACTTTTTTTCAAACCTAAAAATTCAACTGAAATCCGCAATTCTTACTATCCGCAGGTCTTAATATTTTGCGCAATACTGCACAAGCGTGCAATGGAAAGCTTGTCTGAGTCATTGTCCCACAGCTATACGTATTTGCATGAGTAAACGTCCCCGTAAACAGAACGTGCTCAACTGACGTAATTACATATAAATTATACTTACTTATGTACATAGTTCGTCGCGTGTTTTTACAGTCGTTTGAGTTAATTTATGTAAATGCGTCTGCTCCTTGCCAATAAGAATACGCAAATGTTTGAAAATACAATATTAAATATTTGTATGTTATAAAATACTAAAGGCATCTTAATAAAGCAATAATAGATAAACTGATATGTGCGGTTGGCTTCACCGAGTGGGTTTGTGCGTGACCATAAAACATTAAACACGCAGTGCTTATTTGAAAAGTTCTGGTCTTATTATTGTAATAGAAAGTGTAGTCTTGGGGGTCATGTACCATATAGAGAAATGTACCTATTAAACGGCCTTGGTTCTTCTGACGGAATATTCGATGGCATTTTTTACAGTGATTGGTTATATGTTTGCCGCGGCTACATAGTGCAGTCGATCAGTCCAATAATAATAATCAGAATATTATATTATTTATTCGTGGAAATGCTATATCAGGGGCTCCTAATATTAAAGGTACTATAAATCGATTGCTAAGCGTGCTTTATGGCAAGCTGCACCATCTTGTGGGAACGAAATGTCGTGGATGTTTAGCTGATTAATTTTTCGAAACATAAATTCAGTCAGCATTGCTCGATAAAGCTCGCCATTCACCGTAACGGCAGCTCCTTCTTCCTTGCGAAAGAGATGAGATCCCAAGATGTCGGCAGTGTGTAAACCGCGCATAAAATGGACGAAGTGGTCTATGAACTTCGCGAATAAATTAAATTTTTCACAGAAAATTTCAACAATTTAGAAGCGTTGTTATGGCACTAAACGTTCATGATGAGTTAGTTGCCAAACTTTACTGAACAGAAATGTCAACACAATTTGCCATTATCAGCTGTCAAACCAAAGTTATCGACATCGATAGTTCTCGTGCAGCTAAAAAACACCCGATATGTATGCAATTTCCCTCAAAGAACCTCAGTAAAAGAAATTAAATGGCGCTAAATTTTGAAATCTTTGTGTCCAGTTGATTGATACTGCATCGAATTATTGCACAAAATGCTCACCATGTTCAAAATACAAAGTTTAAACTGAAGAGGGTAAAGTGTAAACTAAGAATGTTATAACTACTGGGGAACAGTAGGGCACCTCAGAGAGACTAATCTCTTTGGTTTCCCGCTCAGTAGAAAGGTTGTTAGGTGTGGCTGATATTAGATCGTTTGCTGGTTACCTAACTGGTTGCAATCGACTACGTTTTCAAATGCTGCGTTTATATCTCTGATCACAATTATTAACCGCCTAACTCGAAAATCATACTTTCGTGGAAAAGCATTTTACAATATGCATTTAAATTATAAGCAGACGTTCAAACTCTACTCTTATCAATTACTTAAAATTAGAATTAAAAAATATGTGAGGGAGATCAGGATTTCAAGCAATTAATGAATTTTTGGGTAAAATACTTAGTCGGTTATACTTAGATTGTGACCAGATATTGTAGATGGCTAGCTTTGCCTAGAGCCGCATGACAGGTTCCGAAACATTATTAAAAACTGCGTAGATAGGGATAATTGGAATTTCCCCCTCATTCGCTTGGGGAAATGCATACGAGTGCTAGTTCCACTTTACCAGACTGATACAAGTGAGAGTGGTAGTGGTATTTTACTTACAAAATATTTTCCATAGAAAGTTGTGTGCATTCACAACATTCACAGTTATTTAAACAACTCATTTCGTATAGCGAATAATCAAATGCCATAAACAAACGGCATTTTTTACGCATACTCGTACATTATTTAGTGGTTAAATTTTATGGACATTTTTCCGTGTAATTACCTTGGTTATAAATCGATTTATAGACACTAACGTGTGATTGAGGACTTGATGATACGATGCAGTCAGTGATGATTCAACTTCGCAGAATGGGGCCGTAAACTGCTCGTATATTGCTTTACTTTGTTTATTTTGCTGCTAGCGTGACAGTAATAAAAGAAACAAACTAAATGCATAACAATAAATTCACAAATAGTATAATAAAATAAATATGTCACACACTTGTCTGCTTACATTGAGGCGAGCCTCTTTTCAATCATTCAATCAGAAAATAATACTACGACAGCTTATCGGGCTAAATGGGGCTTGTTAAAAATAAACATGGAAAATGCTGCACAGGGTCATAATGTTTAAATTGGTTGGCTTCGGAAATTGTTTGTCATACAAATCGAGCTTAATTGAGGAGAATAATATAACTCAATTGCGAGGAGACGGGTTCAACGAACGTCGTTGCAATATTTAACCTCAATATGCGTATGTATTTGTGCATACGTATGTATATTCTATTGTATTAATGGGGACGACAAGTATTATTGCTTGGCCGAGAAAAACTGTTTCTGTCAGTATTGGTCGACAAAATACGGAACGCTGAGAAAACCCATTATTTATCACATTTGTATAAAAATTAATGAAGAATTTATTACTGTGATCGCTTACATTCTGTATTAAGAATTTGCAAATAAAGATGAAGAGAAAACCCAACAAGCACCAAAAAATTTGTTCCACAACATTTCAGAAATTTATGATTGCCAATTTGATATTTAGCAATAATCTCTATTGAATCTTGATATCTAATACCGTTGTCCACTTAATATCTAAACTTTGAGAGATTTTAAGTTCTCAATTTGATATCTATCATCAATCTCCACTGAATCTCCAACCTTGAGAAATTCATAGTTCTCAATTTGATTTCCATTATCGTTCTCCACTTAATATCCAAGCTTTGAGAAATTTAGTATTCACAATTCGATATCTAGCATCATTTCCCACTGAATCTCCAACTTTAAGAGCAATTTCTTTTTGACAAGTTGAGAGTAAGAATTTGCTCTAACCTGCGAGAGCTATTTTAAAAGTGCAATCAAATAAAAATAGCAGCATTGGCAAATTTTGCATTTCAAGAAATTTGTATTCGTTCGTTCGAAAAAAAAAAAAATGCAAAACAAACGACGGATCTGACTATACTAGTTTGCATTCGATGACGCAGGCGCACTTCTTCCACAGCAGCGTCTGTTTCGATATAGCCTTTCTCAGGTTGAGAAACACAATTTTAGTTATACAGAACATAGCGCTGTTGTTTTTTACAGAATACTGTAATTCTCATTGCTTTATCTCCGTTAGGGATTTGAGATATATTTACATACCTGAGTTCACAACACAACCTCAAATTGCTCACAAGTCTGTAAATGTTTGCTGGGAATTGATATGACAACCGGGAATGAATAGGGTTAATGTAAATGTATTTGTGTATTTTTTAAATAACAAGCATATTTGTTTTCGTTTATTAAAAATATTATTTAATGCAAATGAGTAAGCAGAAAGTTAATAAATGGGCTAGAAAAACAATTAATTATTATATTTTTGTATCTTTAAGCAATGAGTTCATTTTGAATTTATAGTGCATTAACGAATTAATTCTTCAACTTTGAATTCAATTCAACGTTTCTTATTATTGTATTATCAAATAACATCTATTTATAAGCTTTACATACAAATGGTTACTACAAAAACTCAATACTTTGTTAAGTTAAAGCCGAGGAGAAACACTACATTGCATACATACATACAAGCACATCGCTCATTACTTGTATGAACTTGTACTACTGCTTCCAAAATGCCTTTTAACATTTTTTTATTCTCTCTAATGCAAGAATAAACCGAGCCTGTGCTGTCTTTCTGGTACTCGTACTCAATTAAAATATGCGTCTGCTCTACACACCTTTGGCCAGTAAAACGGTGATAAAGCGAATTTCAACAGTTATAAATGCCATGTTGTCACCGCTTAAAAGGCAGGAGAGAAAAATTATCCCAAATAGATGATTCGATTTGCTTACAGAGTAGACTATGCAGGAGTATTCGTATTAGTTACAAGGGAATGGGGAAAACATCAACTAATTATCTTTTAGTTTTAGCTCGAATCAACGTCTTTCCTCACCTCATACCTACACTTCCCATTGTTCGCTTCTTAATACGTGTAATTTGTGTGCTTTAAGCTCTGTTCCGTTCTCTCATATCGGAATTTACTGCTTAAGTTCTCTGGTATCTCTTATTCGAAGGAGCACCAAGCAAATCGTTTTGTTGAATTCGGATGCCGGCTTTTATGCGGTTCAAATCCTAAGTTCAACTCTATGTTTATACAGTAGACGGTGTGAGAATAGCAGGGAAGATTACAGCTATCTCCGCACCTCTTTTTTTTTAAGCATTTTTTTTGCATTGGATATTTGTGACATTTTGCTCACACATTTTATGAGAATACGAGTTCTGTAATTGAATTTCGCTAAAATAAAATAGAAACATAGAAGCGAAAATTGAAAAACTATACTTTAACCTTGTTAATCGGCATTACGCAACAGCCGCCCAGGTGAGATGTCAATTCATAGTTAATGACAGTTCTTGCCAAAATAGCAATGCTAAGATTTTCCGTATGACAGAGAGATCTACACATATATACTGCAAGAGTGTCATATACATATAAATAAATATACAGAAATTACCACCATCTCTTATTTTATGTTGTGTAAAGAATTCGTGGTGATATGAAAGTATTGACAGTATCCGATTAACCGTAAAAGATTAAAATGTGTTTTTAATTTTACTTAAGAAAATATAATAAGTTAAAAATTTTGAAGCCATTTTTCTCGAATTTTTTATGTTTTGAGTTATGACGTTCGTTCAGCAGCGATAATTTTTTAATGTAATCCATGGTAGGTGAGTTACGGAAACATAAAGTAGTGTGCGACGTTATTACATCAAATTGACAATTTCATTTTAAACGTTCCTGATATCAATTTTATATTTCCGTACACTTGTTCATTGTTGGTAGTACTGAAATTTTATTTATTTTGTAAACAAATTAGATCAGCCACTTGAAAATTTACTTAATTGACACTGTTTAAGGATCAAATTAACGTTTTTTTACCATAAAGAGTGCCAACAACTAATAAATGAAAAGGGACTACATACATCAATATGTGTGCAAGTATGTGTTTACGATTTTATTGCTCGAGCGTAGAATGCAAGTATTATATTCATATTTGTACGCAAACAAATAACATTAATTGGTGGCAATTTGTAAACCATAACTGAGGCAAGGTTGTATGTATCTTACTGGCATTTAGGGCCGCGATTCCACTAGTGGCATTTAATTCCGGTACAAATAAAGAAATTTTGTTTCGATATTTGAAGTTATGAAAACTATAAAGCTAAATCATAAGTCGAAGTTTTACTAAAATCGGCTGACAGTTGCATATATTTGCTATAAGTTAATCAGAATGAAAAACAAAAAAAAAATTTTTTTGCACGCAATTTTATTATCAGTATGATTTATGAGGAATTTTAGCATTGCGACCTGTCTGATCAGACCGATCTATTGAATGGTCGCAGATCGCACTTATAAGATCTATAGGATGGTCTACAAGGATTCAGATTATTTCGTAGAGCTCAACTTTCTCAATAAATTCTAGCATTTATCCTATTTTATTGGGTTTTATTTCCTTCTCTGGTAAAATATGTTTACCCAGGTGTTTGTGCTGCTTTTGCATCAATGGACAAGAGGTTGGGCGCTATGCCAGCACATATTTGGCGATTTCATCTTGCTTCCTACTGAATCTGGAAGTTCCATTGGAATATATTCCCAGATTCATAAGAGGATAATTCAATCTACGGTGTCCTGTTAAAATCGCTGTGATGATTCTGAAATTATTCCTATTTACTTCGATACAATCTTTAAATCGGTTTCGGTTAAAACTACCTATCATTGATTTTGATTGCGATAAACCCGGTTTATTTTTTTACTATAACCTTCTTTTTCTTTCTTTTACATACTAAATAATAGAGGAGAAGTTATCCTTTCCTAGGCCACAAATTGGCTTTAGATCTGTAAGGTCCTTTCCTTCCCGTCAGTTCGTTCCCAGTAATTTCTAAGAGCACTCGAACCCATAGCATTGTTCCTGATTCAACCGGATTGTTCTCGCCTAAGATATTCAGCTTATCAAAGCAATCCAGCATCAGTTTTGGTGTACTATAAATAGGAAAGAGTTATGATCCTTGTTTGCTGCCTGCTTATCAGTAAGAATAGTTTCGTTCAAGGTTAAAGTGAGCACTTATTTCTATTGCGCAGTTTTAGGTATGACTCATTACAATGAATAAATAATTTAAGCAAAAAAATTTGATTTTTTTTTATTTTTTCTAGAAATTTGAATAAAAAACATAGGAATTGAGACCAAAATTGAAAGTTTGCCGAATTTTTCCAATTTTTATATATAGTTTGAAATTTGGATTTATATGATTTTTGTTGGTCAAGAGCTGTATTTTTATTAAAAAGTAATTACCATTCAAAAACACAAAAAAAAAATGTCAAAACTGGCCAACATGTTGATATGCAGTTTTTTGTAGGCTGCACTTACTTTGCACCTATACATATGTATATGTTTAAATATGCACTCATCCTCTATACAAAAACGTTCAGTGCGAATCTATTATTGGGATAGTAATCTGTAATTGGATACAAAACTCTTGACAAACAATTCGTAATGAGCCGTTGCATTGTCATTAGTGGGAGACCCATGACCTCTCGTTTCGCATCTTTCAATAAAAATCATTCGGAATCGGCGATATTAAAATCTTTTGTTTTAGATTATAAATTTGTAACTGAAAGAATGTTGATTGCATACTTATTCAGAGCAAAACACCTTTTGATAGTGATGCTCTAAGAAGATCCGTTAAAAAAGAAAACCAAGCAAGATTACGTCCATTCTATTTTTGGGTGCATTTTTTGTATTGTAATACAAACGGACACTTCGAAAATGATTATTTCTGGCTTTGAGCTCTTGGCCCGCCAATATAGATATACATACAAACATATTGCTTATTATTATATCTGCACTATATGCAACAATGCACGCGCTGTAATTCCTTTTTTTGTATTTCTAATGCCAGCCAATGGAATATCAACTAATAACCCCATTTAGTTCCTAGACCAGCTTTTGTTTTGTCTACATTCTTATCTGAAACGTCAATTTTTTCATTGGGATTATATGTATGAACAAGCGATATGTAGACTGCCCTCAAAACGCCAAATCCGAGCGCGTCGTCGAGTTGATAACCTAAATCCATACGAATTTTCGTTAGGTGCAAGATTTTTTATGAAATTTAAATCATAAGTTCATAAGTTTCATCGCAACCTTGTAAGTCCGAATGTTTGAGTGAGGATTCTGCAACAACGCTGAACACTTTTCCATCAATCAAAGTCATATAAAACTGATGATGAAATTGTCTCTTCCTATTTCAACTGTTGGATTTATATTTGATCTTTGCCCATCTTCATATCAGTAAGAATTGAAAAATGGTGGAATACGCAGATTGAAGCGGTGAGTGTGAGTGTGATGTAAGTTTAGATGAGCTGTGAGAGGAAATAGGAAGAAAAAAACAAAATAGTGAACTTTTGCAAACAAAAATGAAAAGTTGTGTTAAGTTAATGTTTGCTGTAAGCATAGAAGATATTATAATTTATAAAAATTTGATGCCAATTTAGCAACTTAATACGTAAAATTCACTGTGAATCGAGTAGTAAAGTATTCATTCTGTAGCTTCTGTATTCTTTCAATCGTGCGTATGAATCGATTGTGTTTTTGCGTTTTGCCCAGACATTTTGATTGGCCTACAATAGAGAAAGAAGGACTCGTATTCTACTAAGCTGAAAGTACAGTGGTGCACAAGGCATAACAATTTTCAAGAATATTTCTTTAATAAGTAATAAAATATGATATATGTAATTAAACACTGCGTTAAATAACTATGCGCAGGGGCTTATTGACAATTTATTTGTTTCTCATTTCATTTTAATACTCAAATATATGGTACATAGCTTAATTTCCAAAACTCATATTAATACAAGTTTCAAACTTTGTTACAGTTAAAAAACTGTCAACAAAATCTCACAATTTTTAATTTGAATTTTTAGAAAAATTTCGAGTATGCAGTTTTATAGCACATCGCATTTTTGTTGCTTCTGTTGGTTGCTTTCCTCTATATAAAAAAAAATCGAGCATTCGTTATATGGAGCAAATGACTGAAATACATTCAGAGGTTTGCCATTGCCTACCGAGGGGCCGTAGCTATTAACAAAAATCGTTTCTATCATTTGGTGTTTCATGCCCAAAGTGGGTTTCGAAATAGGAGCCGCGCACAGACCCATTCGGCTATGGCAGGCGCATAAGTATAAAAAATAAAATAAAATGTAGAGAATATAGAATAAAATAAGAAGCTCTTTATCTGATTAAATTTCTTCTTCTTCTTGATTGGCGCGATTACCGCTTAGGCGGTTTTGACTGAATTAATTAAATTGATAATAAAATTAAATGATAATAAAATAAATTATTTATGTAACACTACTATTTGTAGATATCTATTGAAATCTCAATAGTAGGATTTAGGTATTTACAAAAAGCTGCGGGATTTGGTATTCAAGTATTGTACGACTTATTCCACATGCGCCATATATTTTCATGTTTGCATATACTTGTAGATACATACACATATGTATTAATATATATACGTTTGTACAAACGAGTATATTTGTATTCATTCTGAAGTATGTCAGCCCATCTCCAGACTAAAATCTATTCGGTTCGATGCCAAGTTTGCATTGCAATGTCATTGGTGAAGGCAAATGTCATACATAGCCATATGTACATAAGTACGTATACATTCGGCATTAAATTAGTGCCGTTAATTTGTAGATCATTATGCACAAACATGCACACGCATACAATCATGTATCATAAAAACCTTACACGCGCTAGGGCGGTCGCCTACTGTTGCAGCAATAACGGCAAATGCAGTATTAAAATGTGTACCAACAGCCGGTTTATTTCGAAATCACATGCTGATTTGTTTACTGCAAAGAAGTTTCGAAGGAGGCCCATTTTCATCCCGGCGGCTGTGTTAACAGGTAAGAGTGCCCGCCCTAGTGAGCTGAAAAACCGCGTGTGATTGTCAAGAAGTCATTGCATCTGCATGGAGTTATCGCCCCTCGGCATGGAGTTATCGCCCCATTGGCAATTTTTTCGCAAACGCTGCCGGAAATGATATTTTGGTTATGTAGTCAAATTTACCGACATTTTCTGCACATTATTTGGACGATTTATGTTTTCAGCAAAATAGCGTACCAAGTCACTTGTCGTATTGCGTAATCGGGTTATCAGTTGTCTTGGTGGTATTAGCTTGCCCCCGCGGAGCTGCAATTACACGCCATTGAAACATTTTTTTTGGTCGTTGTTAAAGATCGAAGGTATGCAGATAATAAGAAACGATCCAGACGCTTAATACGATTAATGGTCAACGACCAACCGACGCCGACATTTGTTGAGGTTGTGTACTCTTTCTAAAAAAACAAAAAAAAAATCGCTGCAAACTACTACATTGTATTCTTTAAAATATTTTTAAAAAACATGACATTCTAGAATATAATTTCTAGTTTTTACGTTTACCTAATCACTAATTTTTAATACAATCCATCACTAATTTTGTCTTGCTTCGCATTAGTGCGAAAATATTAGGGAGATAGTAACAGTGGGTAGTTCAGAAATAGTCTTTTGAATGACAGCGTCGCAATCTCCACCACAGGGTGTACTATATACTCGTACATATGCAACTATGTATGTATTATATGTAAATGTAATATTTGTAACAAAATATTTCTGTGCCTATGTAGATGCATATGTAGGTACATGCAAGTATGTATGTATGTATGTTTGTATGTATTACTCGTAAGCTGGTGTAGATATTCCAAGCAATTCATTTCGCTCATGCTTTATGTACATACATACCCACACATATGTAATGAGTGTAAATATTTCATTTAATATGTGTGAACGCATGTATGGATGTAAATATTCATTAAATTTCTAACCGCCGCCAATCGCCTGTTGCTAACCAGAGCCGCTTAATGTGTAATTTACTATTATCAAATGGCAATATATGCATGTGTGATACATCTATGTAAGTACTCGTACATATGTATGTATGTAAAAATAGATGTAAAGTACTTGTACAATATGTTAGTATTGTATATATACACGCGCACATATAAATATTATATATATCATATATAATTATTACATGTATTTTGTGATGAGACACTATTATAAGGACAAAAAATTGAATATAAAATTAGAACTTTGTTTGCTTAATAGCTTTAATAAATTGGTCAGCTTTTCTACAATTCATACCACAAATTGTAGGTTTGAGATATTCTACAAATGGCAGATGGTTTTTATGAAAAGCGGCATTAAAAAAAACGTATTTTCATACATTTTATGGTTTACAATATACACTTCACCCCAAAATGGAGCGCATGTTTTTTCATAAAAGTATCGTTCATTTTCCAATAAAAACCATATAAATCCAATTTTAACACACTGGGGTAAATTTCATCCCAATTCATAAACTTTTTTCCACAAACAGAGTTAAAGTTTTTATTTACACCCTTCTTTTGTAAGTATGTATTTAGATAAAATATGTAAATTAAAAATTAAAATTTATTAAATTAATTTATCAGAGAATGAATATAATAACTTGATGGGATTTATCCACATAAAGAAAAGAGAAAACGTAGGTTCGAATCTCGGTGAAACGCCAAAATGAAGAAAAACATTTTTCTAATAGCGGTCGCCTCTCGGTAGACAATGGCAAACCTCCGAGTGTATTTCTGCCATGAAAAATCTCCTCATAAAAATATCGGCCGTTCGGAGTCGCCTTGAAACTGTAGGTCCCTCCATTTGTGGAACAACATCAAGACGAACACCACAAATAGGA